>MU719336.1:9408-30315 GCA_026770625.1 Nicotiana glauca | reverse complement strand
AGCTATAAAGGGAAGCTGAAGTTTTTTAAAAAGTGGGTACGGATGCAAACAAAAAGACAAAGCGGCTACAGGTTAAAAGGGGCGCCCAAACAGGCGCCCCGTGCAATTTTTACCAAATTATTGCCTGAAATAAAATGGGAGTGGTAATTGCAAATTTTGGGATAGAAACATAATGATTACAGCAAAAATAGAGTACCCTGTACTCCGTATCCGCTATCAAATCAAATTAGAAATTAATTTCAAGACATTTTATTCTTAACAAGAAGATAGTGTTCAAGGATTTATGAGGAAAAACGATAGCTGCATTCGCATAGACACGACAAATATTAAGTTTTATGGTCTAAGTTGGCCATTTAATCTCTTAAACTGTGTTAATGCAGGCCAATGAATCTTATAAACTTGGTTAAATTATTTAAATAGTTCTAGTTTACTTGTCACTCATTTCATCTTCCCATTCAACATCCACTTTTGAGTGTCCACTTATAATGAAACTTCTAAAGCATGTAATGTCATAAGATACGTATACTCTTTGCTCAAAAAGGAATTCTCTATTTTTTTTCTTCCCCAAAATACCAAAAAGCTAATCTTACATATTTTGTCAATACAAAATTTACTGGAAAAAGTCTATTATAAATAGTATTTTATTTATGGTGAATGTCTATATTTTAGAGAGATTTTAAGATTTGTTACTTGGCGGCTAAGTCACTTTTACCCTATAAATAGAGGGGTTCTATTTCATTATAATTGGTCCGAAATCAATAAGAATTTTCTCTCCTTACTTTTCTCTGCAATACTCTTCTTCTTTATTATTTCATAACACGTTATATTGATTAGATGCATTGGGATTGAGCATAATGATTGTCAATTGTTCCATGAACTTCCTTCATGATTGAATTCTGGATTTAAGGTAAGTATTTTTTTTCTCTCTTTTATATTCTTGAAATTCATTTTAAATACAAGCAAAGACAATAAACTTTCATTATAACTCTAATAGAGTTTGTAATAAATTATAACCACCCAAAGTAGTAAAACTTTTATGCCTTGCGATGATCAAATTCATGTATGATTGTGGGCAAAGAATTGAAAACCCGTCCCATTCAATTTGCTCCATTCTCATTCCCTTAAGAGAATGTGATAACAGTATATGATAAGTCTGAAAGAAGATAAAATTATTACTATGAACGTATCAATGGATGTGGACGTGGCAATGGACGAAATTATAATCGTCATCATTGTGGTAATGAGAATAATAAGGATTTCTCAAAATAATCCTTCACTTTGTGAAAGTAATATTTTCATCAATTTGACATGAGATTTTGTAAAGCACGTATAAATGATTATGATCCATTCATGATGTGAATGTGACAATATGTGATTTATGAATACAACTTCATTTTTGGAAGAATATGAGCGTGCTAGTGGTATATACCACACTCACCTCTAGAAGGAGGTTTTAGGGAGATTAAGAAAATAATGTCATTGTTATGGAATGAATGGTCATTGTTATGGCATGAATGGTCATTGGTCACATACCTATTGTACGACAAAATATTTTGGCGATGTGATTATTAAAGGGCAACAGTAATGCAAGGAACGGATCTTGTATAGAATTCTGACCATGTCCATAATGGTATAACTTTCTCTTTAAAAGAGATATTCACAACATGGATGTTGATGAATATATGGCAGTTTCAAATTAATTGAGAGCTCTGGAAGAGCCTAAGGCTGTAATATGGGCCGGGTTTGGTCCAAAATAGGCTTCGTGGGTCGATCCTAAGTGGCCGGTCCTAAGTGGTTCCGAGCCGATGTGGGTTTTTTTGTAGGAACTAGCCTGCAACCGGGACCACGAACTGCCATGACCCGGATTTTCCACCCTCGGGAGTCGTGATGGCGCCTACTCGTAAAAGCTAGGCAAGCCAAATTTAGTTACTTTTTCTTTAATAAGCAATACTTTTAACAAACCTTCGACAATAATATTTAAACAATGAGAATTCAACAATAATAAGTGAAAGTCTTAAATTTAAATAGCTAAACAAGATACTGAATTCCAACATAATCTCATCCTAAGAACTGGAGTCACATACTCACGAACATTTAAGAAATACTAAATACAAGGTCTGAAAGAAACATAAATCTGTTTATCCCGAATACAAAGAGATGACAGTCTAATATAAGGATAGAAGGGAGACGCCGGACCTGCGGACGCCTGCAAGGCTACCTCGGGTCTCTCCGGACTGAAGGTATACTCCCGAACTAAAATTGTTGTTGCTGCTCGAAACCTGTACATGTGCAAAAATGCACAGAGTGTAGCATCAGCACAACCGACCCCATGTGCTGGTAAGTGTCTAGCCTAACCCCGGCGAAGTAGTGATGAGGCTAGACTGGACATCACATAAATCTGTGCAGATAGATATATATATATATATATATATATATATATATATATATTATATACACACACACACGAGTACAATGGAAAATAACAAGAACATAACAATTTAAACTGGGGAAGGGAGCACGCTTCAGGGGTAACAGTTAGAAATAAATATCAGGAATAATGGTAAGTACATGTATAGTTTAACTTCTAGCAATAATGAATAGACAAGGCAACTTTCATATTCAACTCATCTTGTTGCAGGCGTGCAACCCGATCCCATTTCTCAATATCTCTTGGTAGGCATACCACCCGCTCCCATTTCAATATATCAGGTGTGGTAGGCGTACCGCTTGCTCCCATTTCAACATATCATGTGTGGTAGGCGTACCACTCGCTCCCATTTCAATATATCATGTGGTAGGCGTACCACCCGCTCGTATTTCAATATTATTTGTGGTAGGCATACCACCCGCTCCTTTTACTTTCAACACAATACACAATACGAGTCCGACAAGGGAACAATAAATTTAATACTCTTCCCGGCAAGGGAACAATCAATTTAATACTCTTCCCGGCAAGGGAACAATAACAATAAGTCAAACATCCCGACAAGGGAGAGTCAGCTATAACCAATCCTATTCAACTTTTTATTAACACCAATAATACCAATATTCAGTCAAAATTTTCAAAGGATCAAGCAAGAGTACACAATTATCAAATTAAGACTCACGGTCATTCTCGACACCGACGCATGGATACTCGTAACCATGCCCATGCGTCGTACTCCACATAAAACAAGTAGCAATTATGACTCAACTCCTAATCCCTCAAGCTAGGGTTAAACCAAACACTTACCTCAACTTCCACGGCTAAATCAATCCACAACGATCGCCTTCTCTTTCGAATTCGGCTCCAACTCAATCAAATCTATACAATAAGGACTTCATAATGTCAATATATGCTAAATAAATCAAACCCAATGTCTAATTATAGATTTCCAAACTTTCTTCCCAAAAGTTCCAAAATCGCCCCCAGGACCGCTTGGCCAAAACACGAGGTTCAGACTAAAATTAAATCTCCCATTCATCCACGAGCCCGAATATATAATTTATTTTCAAATAAGACCCCAAAACGAGGTCTAAATCAAGAAAAAGTAAAAAGCCCTAACTCTACCCATTTCCCCCAATTTCAACCCTAGATTACATGATTTAAGCCTAGGAGTTTGATTAATAATGATGGAAAATGAAAAAAACAAGTTGGAGTTTACTAACCCAAGTGGTCTTGAAGAAAGGAGGCTTCAATGGACGTCTAAGTGCTTGGAGAAGAAAGGAGTTCGTGTATTTTTGAAGGAATCCCGTAGCTACTGTTTCTGAAAATTAACATTTAACTAGGCAAAATTTTCCATTCGCATTCGCGGGAAGGGAGCTGCATTCGCGAAGGGTTGACTTAAATGAACATTGCGCTCGCGATTGGGGAGGATGCGAACGCGAAGAGAAAAAGGCTGGGGTCCAGGATTTAGGTCTATGTGAACGCGTGAAGGCCCACGCGAACGCGATGAAGAAGGCTGCAAGGCTATGCGTTCGCGAACCTTTGAATGCGAATGCGAAGAGAAAATTACTGGGATCTCAAATTTGGCTTACGCGAACGCGAGATACTGTACGCGAACGCGATGAAGGAAATTCTTGTGCTTCGCGAACGCGGGAGAGAGGGTGCGTTCGCGAAGAAGGAAATGACTGGGCACCTGTTGCAGACTTTTTCTGCAATTTTTCTAAGTTCAAAACCACTCCAAACACCTCCGAAAATACTTCCGAGCCCTCAGGGCTCCTAACCAAACACGTACACTAACTCAACAACATCTTATGAACTTAACCGTGCGATCAAATCGCCAAAATAACATCAAAAACAAGGAATCAAACCTCAAAATCACTAGTTTTTCTTCAAACTTCATAAACTTTCAAATTTAGAGTTTTAAGTCCGAAACACGCCAAACGACGTTCGATTTCAACCAAACTTCACAGAAATACCTTAAAACACATATAAGACCTGTACCGGGCACCGGAACCAAAATACGGGCCTGATACCAACACGTTCTAATTAATTTTCATTTCAAATTTCCTTAACAATTTCAGAAAAATAATTTCTTTTAAAAATTTATTTCTCGAGCTCGGGACCTCGGATTTCGATTCCGGGCATACGCCCGAGTCCCATATTTTTCTATGGACCCTCTGGGACTGTCAAATCAAGGGTCCGGGTCCGTTTACTCAAAATGTTGACCAAAGTGCACTTTACTCATTTTAATACCAAATTTTAGCATTTTTCACAGAATTTCGCATACAAGCTTTTCGGCTACTCGTCCGGACTGCGTACGCAAATTGAGGCAACTACAAATGAGGTTTTTAAGGCCTCGAAAAGACGGAAAGAGAGAAAAAAATAGGTGATGACCATTTGGATCGTCACACGAACTAATGGTCCCGGGCCTATGTTGGCCCAACAGATACTTTTTATTTTTAATTTTTTAATTTTTATCTGAGGCAATTCCTTGTAAATTATATTTATAGAATTGTGACCTAAATTTTTTAGTTCAAATTTAAACACAAAAATATTGTAAAGAGATATTCAAAGCAATGCGTTATAATTTTATTATAGCATTAACAAAATATGGCAATATCTTTCTTAGTCTTCCTCTCCCCTCTCCCTCCCCCTCCCTCTTCCGTAGAATGAGCAAAACAAGGTGCTAATACCACCATTGAGAAGAAAAAAAAACTAATCAAGATATGCCAAAATACAAGTTACATATTAATTTACATGGTATGTCTTATAAATTTCATAAATCCTTCAAGGTTCGAAGGAATTTCTGTTGGTGGCGGCGGAAAAGAAGTTTATTCATAACCGCTTTCGGGCGAAGCAGCATCCTCCGCAAGTTCAGCTAGTATTTCTTCGTAAGCTTTGCCTACATCTGGTTGTGTTTCAGCAATTCCAAAATTTCTTCGTTCCAAACGGATCCAATCTCTGAAAAGTATTGATTTTTCCAAGCTCTCCCTCATAGATGCTCTATAATCACCGAGTTGAAGTCTTGCTTGATTGAAAGCGCTCTCTGATGCCACTATTGAAGCTTGAATGGTTAAAATGTCATGCGTCATCCTTGAAAGAATCGGAAAGTGTTTTTCTTTATTCTTCCATCATTCCAATATATTAAATGAGCCGTCGGGGTTCACTTACTCAATTCCCTGTGACAAATACACTTCAAGCTCATTTAGTTATGAAAAATTACTACTACTAGAACCATGCGACACCCTGAACCCGGCCCAAGCAGCAAGTGCTCTTACTCCCACAGTTCTTTTAGATGATTGAGAACTCGAAAAAGAAAGAGTTGGAACATTTGGTCTAACATGATATAATACAATTTGATAAGCACTATAAATAGTTTGAGCATTTATTTTAATTGAGGCTTGTGCTTCTAGAAGTGTAGACAACTCCTCATCTTCAATGCTAAACAATTATAAACAGTGTCATAGCAAAATTGAGGAATTCCTAATTTCATAGTAAGATTTAACAACGTAGCAACACCATAAATAGGGGAAATAGGGAAAAAATATTTTTAAAACTTTTTTCCTCATAGAATCAATAGCTTGTTCATAAATTTCCCCACTCTCTGAAAAATGAGAAAACAAATTTGCAAGTTCTGCAATATAAACTAAACAGTTAGAAATAGTAGGATAATATTGCCTAGAAAATTCATTTGTAGCAATATGAAATTTTTCTAAAAAATCTACAAGCATTTTAACATTAGCCCAATCCGCATTTGTAAGGTGCTCATCATCATCACTTACATGAGCATTAAACGTTGAGTTTGTGAGGTTTCTATATTCATATGCAACAACTAAACTTCCATACATGTAATTCTATCTAGTTGGACAAGCTTTAGGAGCCTTTCTTTCTCTTAGGCCAAATTCATCGCATCTTTTAAAATATTCTCTAAGTCTACTTCTACGGTTTGAATAAAAAAGTCAGTTAAGAGCCATTTTAACCTTTTCAATTTAAACATTTAAAATTCTCATAACATCACACATAATTAAATGGTAAATATAAAAAATACATCTAACATGAAAAATATTACTAAATGCAGGATTTAGTGTAGTAGTAAGCAAGGCTACAACATTAGTGTTACTAGTAGCATTATCCATTGAAATTTTGACATTATTTTATCACTAATGCAAAATTTCTACAAATATCCGTAACCGTGCTAGAAATAAACTGCCATGTGTTACGTGAATTAATTATTCTATAAGCAATAATGCGCTTTTGCATTATCTAATCATCATCAATCCAATGACTGGTAATATTAAGATAATCACAGTCATGACCACTTAATAGCAACACGATAATTTATATGAGTAAATAAATAATGCAAATATTGTTCATATTCATATTTATATTTATAAATATCGCTCTTTACGGTCGTGAGAGGCCATCATTTATAAGTAGGATGAAAAACGTTTCTAATATAATGCACAAAGTGAGGGTTAGAAGGAAAACTATAGGGTAAGCACATAACAATAACTATTTTTGCTAATTCTTCTCAATCTTTTCTTGGATCATAACATAAAATACCACCGGTAACAGTGTTAATTCCCGGTTAAAATTGATTGGACCCGGTACTAAGGTCAGCCTAACTAGGTACACTTGTCCCCTCGGCCAAAACTTTCATATGAAGATATTTAACATTATCTTGAGGGTGTACCAATATGTGTCTCCTCAAACTTCCCGTCCCCCTCCCCCCCCCTCCACCTTCAATATATTTAAAAGCTAACTCTTTGCCACAAGTTTTACACTTAGCCCTATTTTTTTTCTCTTAATTGAGTAAAAAATGGCCAAACAAGAGATGTTTCGCTTTGTTTAGAAGGTTGTCTAAAAAAGTAGGGACAGTAACAGGAGAGTTAGACGGAGCATCATTTGGATTATTAGTTGGGTTAACTTTAACAACATGACTAGTGGGTGTATCGCCATCCAGTTGCGTTTCATCAAAATGTATTTCTTCATCATCATTTTCATCAATAGTTGGATTACCATAAAGAGCATTCATATATTCATGGTTTAATTGTTCACCACCTCCAAGATTATGCAAGTATTGACTATCAGTAACTTGTAATAAAGTATTATCACTATCAAGAATAGGAGCAGGTGGAGGACGGGTATGGGGTTTGGGTAGGGGAGCCCGAAAAATTAGAGGAGGAATAGATTGGCCACTAGATTCACCACTCTCGAATTTTTCCTAATTTTTACTACACATTTTTTTAAACATAAAATCCATCTTAATTAATTAAACAATACAAAGTAAATAAAACAAACAAAACTATAATATTAAAGCTTAAGAGTTGGAACGAGTTTACCGAATTGACAAACAACTTGTTGAAAATTAATTATCGTTGAAGACTTGAAGACTTTAATTCACCAATTTTACAATTTTTTACAAATTGCAACAATAAAGTAACCAATTATAGAAGAAAATTAGAGAGAGATTGACGATTTCGTGAGAAAAATGAAAGAGTGATGGGGTATTTATAGTTGAAAATAGGAAAAAAGTGTAATTATAAAAAATTTGGGGTTAAAATAAAGTTGGGGGTGGGGGGGAGGGTTAAATGACTATTTTGGCAGCTCAAATGGCTATTTTTTAAATGCCCTAACGGGCAAATTTTTTTTCTTTAAATTTGGAGCAGTTGGGCCCGTTTAGGACCAGTTGAACCGGCCCATTTCCCAGCCGGTCCCGGTCTCGCGAGCCTCGCCTAAGGGACTGGCCCGATACCCCATCCCACGTCCCCCGGTCCCAGTCCTATCCGGTTAGGACCATTTAGGCCCACCACCCATATGGGCTTGCGATCCTGAGCCGGCCCCGGTCCTAACCGGCCCGCATGCCACCATTAGGAAGAGATTATTACTATTTTAGAGGGATACAATTGATTATCATTGTATCGTAGTAAGTCTCAAAGAAACTTAATTGAGTTTCTAAAGTATTCATGACAACAGTTGGTTATATTGAGACTATAAATAAAGGAAAAATTTAATATCTTCTATTACTACAACTTGTAGCGGGGTAATATGTATGTGAAAGGTTACCCGCTTTATACTCCATTTTGTAATACATAAATAAAAAAATGCCACAATAAAGTGGATGTTTATTGATATAAAAATCCATATCATAATAAACTTGGAGTTTATCGATAATTGCACACGTCATGGTGTAAACCTGAACTTTATCAATATTGATAATTTATTCAGTTGAAATAATTAGTTTAGCCATGTTAATTTAAGTATGATGTGCAAAAATAAAAGTAAATTCGTATGGGTAAATATTAAAGAACTAGAAAGTTCTTTATAAATTCTCTTACATTGCTTGTTCTTATTAATTACTAGACTAACTAAATTGGGATTGAATCCCATGAATGCTGGAAATATCAAAAGTGAATATGGGCTCATTCATCTGCCATGTATACCATATAAGATGCATCTATGAGATGGTTACATGTGCGATTATTACTAACGCGCAACCTGTGTTTGCGAGGTAACTTGTTCAATAATTTAATTTGGAGCATATTCTAGATTTTTTATTCAAGACAGTTCATCTTGATAAGTTGGTTTATATCATAGTTGGTTTAGCGAAATAGTTGAGTGTCTTCACTTAATAGCTAAACTATTTCTTATGAGAACAAAGTTATATATATCAGTTTGATATATGTTATATACGAAAGTATATTATTTTCTCCTTTCATAAGTGGTTCAGGGCCATGAACCAAAAATTCTATCTTATTATTATTGATGTGCGGTGTATATATTGATTAACACCATAACGCATAAAGGTGGGTTTCCAAAGTTGAGGAAGCAAGTTAGTTTTTGTCACACCTCCTTTTTACCTACACCCCCAGAAGGGATATAATGAGGGGAGTTTTTCCAATTAAAGGACAATCGAAATGGGATTCATTTTATTAAAAGATTCAGAGTCGCCACTTGGGAGATTTATGGTGTCCCAAGTCATCGGTTTGAATCCCGAATCGAGGAAAAGGTTTGATTCTGTTTAACAGTCGCGAATCAGAAATCCGGGTAAGGAATTCTGTTAACCCGGGAGAGGGTGTTAGGTATTCCCGAGTTTCGTGGTTCTAGCACGGTCACTCAACTGCTATATTTGGCTAAAAATTTGATTTTAATACAGTTTGAACCTATGTGTAATTTTTAATTATTTACCGCTTTTAATTAAAAAATTTTAGAAATTGAACGTTGTTTAAAACATATTTTTGGATCACGTCACATGAAATGCACCCGGATCCTCGACACATTTTCTTCAACGTTTTAGGATTTGGATTTAGGTCGCATGAAATGCACACCCGAGTTTAGGAAGGTAAAATTATTTAAAAAAAACGTGCCTAAAGCGGCTAACGTATCATTAACTTTGCGGGAGGCCATGAAAATTAGCTAAATGGCACGTCTCGAATTCTGAGCATTTTAATATAGACATTTAAAGAGGGCCACGCGGTTTATGCATTTTATTCGGCGTGGCGCACCTCGTTTATTTATTTAAAGGCCATCCTATAACCAACAATGATTCTCTATTGGATTTGTCTCTAAAGAGCCCTACTTAATTAATATTATTAAAATTTGAAACTCGAGTTCAAGCTCGGATTCAAATAATAGGGAACCTCTTAATTTGAACCCGCTACCTAACTCGAAAGCCCAAAAGTATTGAAAATTCGCCAAAGGATATTTCCATTCTTTTTAGCAGATTGGGACTTAAAAGATTGGATCGGGTATATTAAAGTTGAATTCCTGAATTGGGATCCATGGGCTCATGATTTGGCCGTGTGACTAGTCTATGAATCACAGCTAGGCCCAATGCTATAATTACTATTCCTGACTTAAACTATGAGCATAAACCTAAGCTAACAAATAGTCAACTTATAGCAAAGCAGTCCCAATTTAGTTACATATGATATAACCATGTCTAATTAAAAACTTAAAGCAGAATTATTCTATAGAAACAACAATAAACATATGTAAAAATAGAAACATGGAAACATGAAGCTAATGAAATCTACAGGGGACTTATTATTCTAATACATGTGAATAATAGGAATTTAAACAAAGCTAGTACTTAAATTAGCCTTTCAATCAGCCTTTCATTTCAACTCAAGCTTCAATTACAGATTGCCATAGATCTTGGCCATTGGAGATTAAGCATATACCTGGAAAGTAAATTAACAGCAGATGTGAGAAGCTCAATAGTAAGCAATAGCAGTCAACTTAGATTTGACAAATCAGATAGTGAACATCCCAGGAAAACCAATGGAACAGTCGATGAATTTTAAAAAAATTGACTCCAAACCAAAGCTTAATTCATTCTATACCCAGATGCATAGGTTCAGAAGTTTTTCAGGAGTTCTAAATTAACCAAAAAGTTCAAAGAACCACACCACTCAATCAGAACCAATTCAAACACAATTCTGCATTTCTTGGAAATTTCAGAAAGAAAGCAACTAATTCTCAAACTTAGTATTTCCTCCTCTCTTAAGCTTTTTCATAACCTTTCAATTACTCTTTTTTCTTCTCTCCCCCTCAATCGTACATTTGTTCTCCTCCTTATATTTCAGAATACTCCCCTGTTCCAATTCTCAATCATAATCCCTCCAAAATCCTCTTTAAACTCTATGTGTATCCTTTTCTATCTTCTTTCTGTCTGAAGCCCCCCTCCTAATCAGAATGTGTGTGTGTGTATTTGAAGACTAGAACTAGTCCCCTTTTCTTTCAAACCTTTCACTCTCCAACCTGTATCCTCCCTTCCCATGTGCACCTAAAGCCTTTTTATTCTTAAACCCATGCTTGTTTCTGATTTCCAGCTCTTAAAAGTGCTAGGCTAGTCACATTCCACCACCAATTCCCCTTACCATTCTTAATTCAACTCACTGACTTAGTGCTTATTAAAATAGCCTAATTAGTGCCACACTAACCTAATGCTATTATTATTAAAATCATTAGTGCACCACTAACTTTGTTGGCAGACACCAAGTTGATTACTGAAGGTCTAAATTCCCCAACTACCACTTGAAATCCCTGTGAATTACTTTAGTGAACCCAAACCAAAACCTGGGCCAATTTGAATGAATACAGATCCTCACAAGTCTGTAATTCCCAACTAATTCCTGGGCATACCCCTTTAGAGTTTCTAGACTAAACAGGGCTACTCAGATGCTAAGGCTTCGAATATATCAAAAGATGGAATTTAATAGAGATGCAGAAACTTTTGGCAACTGAAAACAAACTAAACCTGAATCAAACATCCTAGCATTTACAGGATCAGGTAAACCAACATTTAAATAGAGATTCAAGTGCAAAACTTATCGTAATTAACTAAACAATGACTTAAACAACTTAAACCTAAAGTAACTAACATGAAACGTTCAAGCTTATTACTCACAGTAATTAAAAAAAACAAGTAAACCAAAACTTATATAGCAATTAACAAAAAAAAAGACCTAATCTAAACTCAATTACAGTCATGAATGTCAACTTACGGGAAAAGGAAAAATAAGGAGGAAGATGACCTTACCAACTGAAAAGCTTGAACCCGTGATGACTCGACCTTGCGACTGGCAATCCAGTTTGGTCCCCAAATAATGTCAATCGTTTGTTCTTTGCCAAGAACATACTAGCAGCATTATTTTGTGACCAAACCGTCTTAAATGCCTAAAAAGAATGGAAGGAGTAGTCTAAATTTGGATTTGGGATTTTAGGGATCGAACCCGAGATTTGAATTTCGATGAGTTGTGGGGACGTTCGAGGGAAACCAGTGATGGATTAGGCCTGAGGAGGTCAAGGTGATTGTGTTGTATTGATTTGGGGTTGATTGGGAGTGGCGCCGCCACCAGAGAATCTTGTGGCGGCGCTAGGGTTCATGGTTTCAGATCGATATTCAACGGGTTTGGCTGTGATTTGAAGGTAATGGTTTGGATATTCGGGAAGAGGACGTTGAGGGGAGTTTGGGGTGTAATTTTGGTGGTGGTTGGCCACCCTCCGCCGCCGTGGGCGATTTCCGGCAGGCGGAAGGCGACAGAGTGAGGCGGCATTAGGTCGGGGTCTTCGAAGACTTATGAGAGATGGGTGGGGTTTGGTTTGATAGGGGTAAGGGGTCTGAAGGGTTTTGGGGTATACTAAAGGGGTGATCAAATTAGAGATGTTGGATGATGATAATCCAACGGTTCTGATTAAGGGGGCATGAAAACAGGGTCGTTTTAGTTACCTGGGTGCTGGGTGGATCGGGTATAGACGTGTTAGGTAATGGGCAAGATCAGGGACCGTTCGATCAAACGAGATCGACGGTCCTAATTAACCATCTTCCAAATGACGTCTTTTGCTTTGGTTGGAGATGGACTGGATTTGGTGAACGAGTTTGGGCTGGTTTGGGCGGATATTTGACGGGTTAGGGTGGGTTTCGTTTGGGTTTTGGGGAGTTTGGCCCAATTTCGACTTCATCCAATTTCTTTTCTTTTTCTTTTATTTTCTAAAATTCTAATTAAAATAAAAATACGAACCTAAATTATTTCTTGATCCAACTATCCTAAAATACTAATTAATTCTAAATGATAATTTTCATAAAACAACTAAGTACCAAATTAAAAGAAACACAAAATACGGACATTAAACATCACAATGCAAAAATAAATTAATTTTTTTTTGTGATTTTCATTTTTTTAACAACTGATTAATTCAATTCCAAAATTTCTATTTTAATTGTAAAAACAATTGTAACATATTTTTTTTTGTATTTTTCTATTAATTTAAACAACAGACACGCACACACAAGTGCTAACAATTACTAAAAATATCACAAAAAATTCACAAAATTGCACACAATAAAACAAACGTTTTTATTTTGATTTTGTGTGAGTGATTCATGTGAGTCAAAAATCACGTGCTCACAGCTGCCCCTCTTTGCCCGTAAACATAAAGAGTTTTCGTGCAAAGACAAAGTGAGCGTATACGAGCAATTTTTCCCGTTGGAGTACTCCGTGTGAATAATTTTTTGAAATATTTGACTAAATCTTTGCTTCAAAGGTCTCCTACATATCATCGGCTAAAAAGGAATCAGGTCAATGTAGGTTGGGAAGTTTTGGTAGCTGGGATTACTATGAAGCTGTGTTTACCGTTACTGCTCCTGCTGTTACTTGCTGACCCCTTATTACACCATGCTAAAAGAAAATAAGAAGCTAGACTAAACTATAGTCTATGAATTACAAAATCCTATCTAGACCTTCAAACTTGTTCTTGTGTTTCTTGCTGCCTTGTTGTCTTGTATTCTCTTGTAGCGATTCCTTTGTTGCTGCCTTGCTCTGATTTCTCGACTTGAACTGTATTCCTCCACTCTCCAGGTGAGTTCCTGACTTCTTGATCTTGAAAGGTACGCCTCTATTCTCCGAGCGGGCTCCCGACTTCAAAAACTTAAAAAGGTACGTCTTTTGTTACTTGATATTGTTTTCCTTTTCATCTTGAACCATTTTACCTTGAAACTTGAATTATCCTCCTTCGAAACTTGGATTATCTTCTTTTGAATCTGCTTTCCCTTAATACTTGTGTTGTCTTCCCTGTTCTGTTTGGTGCCTGCCTTTCCTTACGGTGGGTTTCTCCGAAACAAACGAGATTTCTGTTCCTGTTTCAATTTAAAAAAAATCTCGTCAGTTTGAAATGTGGTGGTTGGTTGTGATACTCTTGTTGGGGATGGTTTTTTTTTCTTCTCTCCTTTCCATGCTCTGCTTCGTCCGACTGCCTTGAGCTTGGTTGAAAACTCCTGACCTTCGACTACTTCCTTTTCCACAAACTTTCCAATTGTTGCTTCCCACTTCTAGCTTTCTTATTTGAAACTTTTCCATTGTTTCTTCCCCTTTTGTTATTCTAGGAGATAATTCATCAGACTAGGTCCATTTTTGTTATCATAGGAGAAAGATTCATCAGACTAAGATTTCGATCCTTATCTTAGGAGAAAGATTCTTCAGACTAAGATTTTTATCCTTATCTTAGGAGAAAGATTATTCTTCAGACTAAGATTTTTATCCTTATCTTAGGAGAAAGATTCATCAGACTTAGATTTTTATTATTATCTTAGGAGAAAGATTCGTCAGACTAAGATTTTTATCCTTATCTTAGGAGAAAATTCATCAGACTAGGTCCATTTTTGTTATCTTAGGAGAAAAATTCATCAGACTAAGATTTTTATCCTTATCTTAGGAGAAAAATTCATCAGACTAAGATTTCGATCCTTATCTTAGGAGAAAAATTCATCAGATTAAGATTCCGATTCTTATCTTAGGAGAAAGATTCATCAGACTAAGATTTTGATCCTAGGAGATAATTCATCAGACTAGGTCCCCTTTTTTCGAATCCAGACTTTCTTTCTGTTTTTTCCGAATTCGGACTTCCACTCTTTTTTTCCAAATTCAGACTTCCTTCCCTTTTTTTTCGAATCCTGCCTTCCTTTCTTGTTATCTTATCTAAATCTTTCCAAATGTTGCCTTCCCATTTCCTGTTATTTTTAGCTGAAACTTTCCAATTGTTGCCTTCCACTTCTGTTATCTTACTTGAAACTTTTCGATTGTTGCCTCCACTTCTTTTTATCTTAGGAGAAAGATTCATCCGACTAAGATTTTCTATCTTAGGAGAGAAATTCATCGGACTAAGATTTTGATCCTAGGAGATAATTCATCAGACTAGGTCCATTTTTGTTATCTTAGGAGAAAAATTTATCAGACTAAGATTTTTATCCTTATCTTAGGAGAAAGATTCATCAGACTAAGATTTTTATCCTTATCTTAGGAGAAAGATTCATCAGACTAAGATTTTTATCCTTATCTTAGGAGAAAGATTCATCAGACTAAGATTTTTTATCCTTATCTTAGGAGAAAGATTCATCAGACTAAGATTTTTATTGATTAACCACTTTCTCTGTCATCTGTATCACTGAAATACCTTTTCTCCGGTCGGACCCAACATCTTCTATTTGTTGCATTGCCATGAACCCGCATCTACCCGACCTTTGTGTCTCACATGAATCCCGAATCATGTCCATTTTCCCCACTCTGTGTATATGTTATTCTTTCCAAACTTAAACTACTGGACTTGGCCTAGAGGTCTGTTGCTCCTTCTCCTGACATGATAACCGATTTGAAGACCCTGCTTGTTTCTTGACTAACCACTCCCTTTGTAAACCTTTACCCACAAAATACCTCTCTTCATTCGAACCCAATTCCTTCTATCTGTTGTATTGCTCCTGAACCGATATCTACCAACCTTTGTGTTTCACCTGATCTCCAAAGCATATTTATTGTTACCAACTTCAGTGCGCATGTTGCTCTTTCCTGATCTAAACCACTGGCTTTGGCTTTGAGGTCTATAACCTTTGATTCCTGCTTGGAATGTCTTTCTTGTCACTGGTCCAACCTTTTTGTCAATCTTATCACCAAATATACCTTTGATTTATTCACCCAACACCCTCCATCTGTTGCATTCTCCATGAACTGATATGTACCAAACCCTTGTATTTTGTGGGGTCCCAAGGCGTGTTGATTATTACCAGCTCAGTGCGCTAGTTGTTCTTTCCTGACTTATGTTATTTTGGTGTACTAGCGAGATCTCGTTTTGTGCAATTGGAAAGCTGATGGCAAATTTTGAAATTATTTCTCACTTGTTCTGACCAGACAGACTCAGGAAGAAAAAGTGAACAAGAAAAAGGAGTAGAATAAAGGACATAGGAAAAAGATTATTCCTAACAAGAAAACTACAACGAAGAAACCTATCAGACGTGGATACTAACTCTAACGATCGTGACACGCACTTGCGGCCTACTCTGTTAAGCAATTATAACGTTCAACTCTTGTCGTTCTGTGAAACGGGACTTCCATGTTCCGCATATCCAATCTGATTCACAATCCTCATTCGACTTGTAGTGCCTGAAAGGGTTTCACTATCAAGCCTATCTCTTTTTGGTCTTTCTCTCTCCTTGCCGTCGCCTCAAGGTGCCCGTGAAGGTTTTCACTAATGAGACTCTCTCATTTGCTGATTTCTCTCGGCTTTCATCGCCTTACGGTGCCCGTTAGGGTTTTCACCAATAAGACTCTCTCATCTCTATTTTTCTTGTCTGGACTAGAGTGTTGCCCCTAGTATGAATCATCTTTACTTGCTTGGCTTGGTATCTTTTGAAGACCGATCAGAAGGTCTTTCTTTGGACCGTAACGTGGGGTTTTGGATATGGTTAGAAAGAAAGGGTATTAAAGGCTCAAAATAAATCAACATGGGTTCAAATTACAACCTTCGGAACCAGATTTCTTTACAACAACCACAACTTCTGCCTCAGTTTCTTGCTTGGGGATCCTCTGATTTTTTTGTTCCACTATGACCGAGCCATGAAGCTGCCTACGTATCCTTAAAAGGAATCAGGTCTAACGTAGTTCACACTGATTTCCTTGTTGTTATAGTCTTTCTTTTCACTTATTTATTATTTTTCCTTTCTTTTTCTTTTCCCATTTCTCCTTTATCCTTTGTTGTTTTCTTTTTCTTTTTCTTTATCTTTCATGCTTGTGTTTCTAATCTGTGCTACTGATTCCGAAAGAGGGGTATGAAAGAAAGCAAATAAAGCTCGAAAGGGGTAACGAAGGATAAAGTGTTTAGATAGCAGAACAAAATGCCTTCGTCATTCCAATCTTCACAATATGCCGAGCCTAAACAACGTGATTAAACAGACATTTGTAGCCTCTTCTGATGGTGCTAGACTTGATAGCTATATTCACACATTTGCTTTTTTCATTTGTTAAATACAAATCACCATTCGGCTACACTCTCACTCTCATTATCACGAACGACGCTTGTCAATTTGGCCAACTTATTTTTACGGTTTCTTTATGTTTTATCTGCCCCAGTTCCACATTGTTCAGGCTTCAAATGATCTCAATCCGTTCTTAATTCCCTTAAGTGCCCTTATCATCTTCCCAATTGCTTAATGATTAACCTTTAAGAACAGGCCCAGAATTATGCGTGCATGTTATGTTATTAAAACTAGCGAAAAAAAGAATTAGGAATAAAATGACACGAAAAGACAAATTGTATTTTATTCAGTAAGGATGGAAAGGTTTGACAACTAAACAAGCAACCTAAGATCCGAGTTACAAACCTAAAATAATTCGGATAATGAAAATAGCAACAAAACAGACAGACATGACTTACACAAACAGAATAGAAAGATAGAAAGGTTTGACTCAATAAATGAAACCTGGATCACAACCCTGAAATAACCCAGATAACAGAAAAAACATCAAAACAAGCTAAAGATTCCTTTCTAAGTGAGGATGGAATGACTTTTCCTGACATTTAGCCACATATTTGCTCATCAAAATTACCATAGATTTCTCCAATTTTAGTCGGCAAGTTCCCGAGAGGATTCTCATACCCCATGTCACCGGGCATCATCCCCACAAAGTGTGCATCATCATGTGCATGTAAAGGATTCAGCGTGATATTGTGGGTGTCACTATCTTGAATCAAATTTTCCTGGATCATCCTTTATATTTCTCTTTTCAAATCCCGACAACTTTCCACATTGTGCCCCTGAGCATTGGCGTGGTATTCACACCTTTTAGATGGGTCGAAGCTTCTTGCACGTGGGTCCACCTGATTTGGAGGAATGGGTGCAATCATGTCATGTTGTTTTAACTTCTCAAATAAGCTTGCATAGGACTCTCCTATTGGTGTAAAACTATCTTTCAACTTTTGTTTCCGTTTATACCCTTGGCTTGGATGTGGGTTATAAGGTACTTAAAATTTTTGCGGAGGCTGGTGGAGATTTTGTGATGCTCGTGCTCGCTGTCTTGGGTGATTTGATGGCCGGACAATATACTGGGGGTGGATCAATAGAGTATGGTGGATTTTGAGGTGGATAGTAATGCTTAGGGGAGGTCATGGAAAACCTGATGAGGCTGCACATACCTTCGAGGTATTCTCTTGGGACCTCTTCTCGACCCTGATATCTTCATGATTTCTTCATCCCTCTCATTCGTGTCACCAGATTCAATTTGGATGGCCTGAGCTGCAGCTTTGAGATCTGCTTGACTTATAATTCTGCCTGTCTTAAGACTGTTCTCTACCATTTCTCCCATTTTGATTGCTTCTAAGAAGGATTTACCAACTGCGGACATCATGTTTTGAAAGTAATACGGCTCTTGAGCCTGAAGAAAGACAGTGATTAACTCGTGGTCATCCATGGGTGGCTTAGCTCGAGCTGCTTGCTCTCTCCATTTAATGGCATATTCCCTGAAACTTTCGCTTGGTTTCTTCTTCAGGTTTGAAAGGGAAATGCGGTCTGGGGCAATGTCGATGTTGTATTGGAAATGTTTGACAAATGCCTGTGCCATGTCATTCCAGACGTACCAACGAGATGTATCTTGATCCAAAAACCATTCAGATGCTACTCCCGTGAGGCTTTTTCCAAAATAAGCTATTAGTAATTCTTCATTTCTTCCCACACCTCTTAGTTGATTGCAATACCTTCTTAGGTGGGCTATGGGGTCTCCATGTCCATCATACTTTTCAAATTTGGGAATCTTGAAACCAGAAGGCAAGTGGACATCGGGGAACATACATACATCTCTGAAGGCAACACTCTTTTGACCTGCCAACCCTTGCATGTTTTTCAACCGTTGTTCTAATCTTTTCACTCTTTGGGTTATTTTTTCTTGTACCATCTTTCGGGCAGGATTCTCAATGTTTGCAGGAAGATCAAACGAGTACGAGTGGTGCTTTTGTTGTGTAGCAAATTGTGACTCATGACGGGGCTCTCTATTGGCCCATGCTTGACATATTTCAGTCATTTTCAATTTCGGTATTCTATTTTCTTCAAACACCGTAGACTCTAGTTGAACCCTCTGACCCTGAGTCTCTTGAGCACTTGTAATAGCTTCGATATCAGTTACCATTTTTCCTCGGATCTTGTGCTATCCGCTTGCCCCAAACCGACCACCTCAACTTTCTTCACAATTCAAAACATGTTAGAATGGACTCAGTCAGTATATATATATATATATATATATATATATATATATATATATATATATATAGTTGTGGTCAAATCTTAAGGAGATTGCCCACGTATCATGACCCCGCATGAATCAGACTGTGCGTAGTTCTGGCAGATAAGTGCCAAATGACTAATAAAAAAAATAAGATTTTTCTTTTCAAATTTTCCATAACAACAAAAAAAAATGTGTTTATTACGACACATTTTATTACAATATTAACGGACTCCAAATGTCACGACCCCAATCCCGATCGTGATGGCGCCCAACACAATTACTAGTCAAGCCCGACCAATTAACACTCACAACTCAATCACACCACCCATTTCCAATTTATAGCATTTAATTTAACCATTTAACAAGTCTATTAACTAATAATTTAGATAGAGACAGTATGAATCACTGACTTAGCTAACATCTCCCAAAGACCTGGGGTCATGAGTCTAGAGCCTCTAAGATAACAAAAAAAATCCTCAGTAATGCTGATGTTCAAAAATGCGGAAATAATAAAGGGATAAGGGGAGGAGTCGAGTTCTGCGGACGTCAGGCAGCAACCTCGACAACTCCTGAAAAACTCTGAAAGCAGCAAACAACCCAACTAAGCCTCCGGGACACCTAAATCTGCACACATGGTGCAGGGAGTAAAGTGAGTACTTCCAACTCAGTGGTAATAGACATATATAATGACTGAAAGTAAGAAATACCGAAAATACCACAATGTAAAGCTATAACCAATAATTATACACATTTAATGATGGAACAACATCAGGTAATGACAGGTAACACAGGTAGATATCGATGCATGAATGTAATGCAATGCACATGACCACTGCGGCGTACAGCCCGATCCATTTGGGCACCCGCGCTCACTGTGGGGATTCAGACTCCGGAGGGGCTCCTACAGCCCAAGCGCAATATCATTGTAGCATTCGCTGCGACGTGCAGCCCGATCCACACTCAGTCCAGGTATATGCATGTAAGCCACACAGGCACAGTCAAGTTTATCATTTTCAGTTCCAATTATCAGGAATTATAGCTTAAGTGTTTAAAACTTAGAAATTTACTAATCATTTCGAGACAGTGTTTAACTCAGGACTGATATCATGAAAACATGCTAAGCATCATGAAAACAGTGATAATAATCCCTAAGGGATCCAAATAATTGGCACGCAGCCCAAATATACTCATAGCAAATCCAAGTAGGATGTTTATCAATCAATTTCTAGTCAATGCACATTATGAACATCACTCGGACGGACTAATCCATAGTCCTCCAATCACAAACGACCCCGCACTCACTGTAGAGTACGTGTCTCGCCTCAATATAACGTCACAGTGTGATATACCAGGGTTTCAAACCCTCAGGTCATCATCTACATCTATTACTCACCTCAAACCGGCCACAAGACTAGTCCGCTATGCCTTTTCCTCTCG
>MU719334.1:115696-231664 GCA_026770625.1 Nicotiana glauca | reverse complement strand
ATTCCCCCCCCCCCCGAACGAAAGACTTTTCCCCATATGAGACCTTCCCCCAAAAATATTTTTCCCCCAAAAGACCTTCCCCACACAAGACCCCATCCACACTAAAAACACCCTCAACACCTAAAAAATTTCAATCCGCCGCTTACACAAAAAAGGGAAACCCCCCTCCCCCCCCATCGTTGGTCTCTTATTCTTGACAAACCTGAAGAAAAGCTTCAGAATTTTCGGAGCTTTAGCAGCATTAAACTGCCCCAAATCCCAGCTGGGAAACCTCCACCAAACAACCTCGAGTCTGTCCCGAAACACAGTTGAAATCTGCTGTCGCACCCTAATTCCAAAAATTGGAACCATTTCTATTTCAACGAAAAGAGCACACACACAGGTGGAAAAAATAAAATCATTTGAGGTCTATACCAACAAGCCTAATCAGTAGCTACAGCTCCAAATGACCCAGCAATTGAGTTTTAACATAGGTCGTTTTCTGAGGTCGCCGTTTGAGGTTATATGGTCGATCGATTTTGTTCTGGTCGAGATCTAATCTTGCACTCGTAGTTGCTGCTGTAACCAATTTGCAGTGAAGCAATAAAGTTCCAATTTTCTTAATCACTCTTATTGATACATTACATGTAGTTGGTGTTTAATTTGAGTTTATTTTACACTTGTAGCCTAAAGTGACCTGCTGTACATTTGCTGGAATTATTCATATGTTTGTTAGAATTTTTGTCGATGGATATCTTATTTGTTCTTTTGGAAGTCACATTTAATGTACAATCAACTGAATATTGAAGTAATTGTAAGTAAATAAAATTTTCATTATACTTTGCATATTTTGAAACTACAATATATATTATTAGTTGTTGTTCTTCTCCATTTTAAAATGTTACAAATTGTCTTAGAAATTGTGCTCAAAATTGTAGTAGAATACAAAAGTTGCAAATGACAGTATTAAAGTATCAATATACTCCAGTACGAATGAAAATTTGGGGGCTTGGAATTTTTAGGAATTATCATAAAGACAAACAGATCTTGATATATTTTTTCTTTAGTATTGAATTGTGTTATTTAGATTTACATATTTTAAGTATAAAGTTTCATTGTTGTGCCAAAATTCAGATTAGTCCACTGTTTAGTTTCTATTATCGATCATTTGTTACGGTTCCTGAGTCGACGGTAAACGTATTGTATTTCGGGGTGTATTTCATGTGACCCGATTATAACAATCTCGAATAATAAAACCCTTTGAAATTAGACTCGGGACATGCCATCTAGCGAATTTTCATGGTCTCCCGCAAAGTTAATAATACGTTAGTCGCTTTAGGCGCGTAATTAAAATTACCTTCCAAAATATGGGTGTGCATTTCATGCAACCCAAATCCAAATCCCAAAACGTTGATTAAAAATGTGTCGAGGATCCGAGTGCATTTCATGTGACGTGATCCGAAAACACGTTTTTAAACGACGTTCACTTTCTTAAAATTTTTTTACTAAAAGCGTTAAATAATTTTAAAATTGCACTATAGGTTCGAACATGTATAAAAAATCAAATTGTTAGCCATTTATAATAATTTAAGAGACCGTGCTAGAACCACGGGATCCGAGGGTGCCTAACACCTTCCCTCGGGTCAATAGAATTCCTTATTCAGAATTTCTGGTTCTCAGACTCCAATTGGGAAGTCAAAATTTTTCTCGACTTGGGATTTAAGTTAAACCGGTGACTTGGGACACCAAAAACCAATCCTTTCCCAAGCGGCGACTCTAAAAATAAATAAATAATTCCATTTCGAATAATGTCACTTTAAATGGTAAAACTTCCTTATACATTATCCTTCGGGGTAGGTATGTAAAAAAGGAGGTGTGACAGCTCTGGCAACTCTGCTGGGGACACGAACCCAGAATTTCGATTTAGGGTTCAAGAATTCGAGCTTAGTATAATTATTATATTTGGCTTTGTATGATCTTCCTACCTGTTTCATGGTAAATGTGCTAAGTGTTTTACCGCTTTGATATTATCTGAATTGTACATATAAAATTGTTACGAAACCCTTCCCTTCTCATATCCGGGGATGTGATCACTGGTTGAGACTCCCTATTCTGTTAGTGTCATACCTTAAAGTAAGAAAGAGGCCGGACAATTTACTAAGCCGGATGTCCTTTTGGTTCCCGGTACGTAGCCCCTTCTCGACTCGAGTTGTCCGCTCGGGTACACAGTCTAGAACATATACCCAGGTTTTGAACCTAGAATGACTCAACCTCATGTCGGATCTCTAGTAGGACGTTTGTTTGAATCATGTGCATTTGACTTAGGGGACTCAACAAAGGGGTTGGGCCCGTCTAGGACAGTGACCTGAAATGAATTGACCATCCTGATGCATCTTACGTGCTACTTGCGCATTTATTTGCTCGGCTTTGCATGTTGATTGACTTGTCTAAATGAGTGAAAATTGAGAAAAAATAATTAGTGTTAGGACTAAGTGAGGGTGACCATTTGAAAAAAAATAATGCCCAAATAGTACCGAAATGCTGCCGAATTTTTGAAAAAATGAAAAATGGAAAAGAGAAAAAATATTTAAAAAAATAGAACATAGAAAGAAAAATTGTTGTTCAAAATAGTTTTTGGCAAATCTGCCCGAACTACGCTGGTTTGATTCTCACCGGATGTGAGATACGTAGGCAAACCCTTATCGGGTCCAACCTCCCTTTTGCAAAAATAGCCAAAAAAAAGTCAAAATTTTAATAAGTTGGGTGACGCCATTCTTATTTTGAAATACGCCGATTGTCTCCAAAAGGGCGCCGGAAGGCTGTTTTTGCAAGAACAGCCACCCTGAGTCATTTTTAAATGGTTTGCGGGCACAACCTTAAAATCTTCCTCCCAGAAGTGCTGAAAGGTCGTATCTGCAAAATCAAATCCTTGTTCTTCCTAAAGGAAAATTTTGTAAAATATAGCCATTTTTCCTTTTATTTCAAAATAAATCATTAAAATACTCCTTAGATGTCTTTCTTTCATAAATAAAAAAATAACAACTTTTGAAAATTTGAGTCCGAAAAATATTTTTGCTCAAAAATACAAAATATTTTCGTAAAAGTCCCTATTTCGAAAATTAAGAAGCAACTTTCAAAGTCCAAAAAAAAATATTTTTCTTTCGTGTTAGAAAAAGAGAAAATAAATAAAAATTCAAACAAAAATATTTATTTTTTACTTCTAAATTCCCAAAGTTTCAATAAAAATAAAAGGAATTTTTAGAAGTCTTTCTTTCAAACAAAAAGAAAAATCAAAATAAAAAATCAACAAATATTTCCCTTTTCCATTTAGAGCATTTCTTTCAAAATGCCGGAAAAAAAGTTAGCTTATTTACTTTATTTGCAAGAACTACACTTGGTCTGATTCATGCGGGGCCATGATACGTAGGCAATCTACATAAGATTCGACCGCAATCCTGAGGAAAAAAGAAAAAGAGAAATGCGAGGGAAAAACAAGGGAAAGAAATAAGGCATTAAAAGAAAAACTGTGGCCAAAGAAAAGAAAAAGCAAAAAATAAAAATGAAGAAGAAGGAAAAGAAAATGAGAGAAAACAAAACAAAAAGAGAAATAAAAGAGAAAAGGAACAAGAGAAAAGTCGGGATGACGCATGCAACCGAAGCAAACATGTAGATATTCATTTAACTGCATTTGTTCACATTAACCGTTGTTGCTTTCAATTCCAACTGAGTATTTTGGAAACCGTGGTTGGTTTGTGGTAAGCTGGCCTCACACCGATATTTCACCAGATCAAAAGGAAATATAGAAATGTCATCTGAAATGACCCTGCCTGCAATCCCCATACCCGAAGACAGCCCAATCTCTGGGATCCCGGCCTCTGAATCCTATACAGCTGAAGAAAATCGGATACTGCACTTGCGATTGATGGAAATATGGGATGCTTGGAACAACGGAAAGAAACCTCCAAGCACTATCCCCGGATTCCTTGAGTTATTCCCTAGATCTGGAGGTGTTATCACTGTCCCTATCAACCGCCCAAATATTCCTCTGGGGCAACCTACTATGACTGCTAACTTCTTCGGAACACCCTCTGAGGCTCACCCCCATGTGTCCCCATCTATAATTGCTCCCAACATCTTCACAGTTCCACCATCCTCCGCAACAACACAACCATCACTACCAAAGCATGTTTTGACCCCTCGGTCTTCACATTCCAGAATCCCGTCTTCCAGGCTGACCCTCCTCATTATCCTCAGTACACCTACTCTCATCCACCATATGAGCTTATGCTGGGGCAGGACAAGGCCCCAAGGCCCCAGAGCAGGATGAGATGGTAAAGAGAATGAGAAGCCTCGAGCAAAGCTTGAAAAATATGCAAGGCTTGAGCGGGAAGAAAAGCGTATCTTATACAGACTTGTGTATGTTCCCGCGTATACATTTGCTATCAGGATTCAAAACACCAAAATTTGAAATATACGATAGGCATGGCGACCCCATTGCTCACCTAAAGAAATATTGCAATCAGTTACAGGGGGCTGGTGGCAAAGAAGAATTATTGATGGCATACTTGGGGGAAAGCTTAATTGGCATTGCTTCGGAATGGTATATAGATCAGGATGTCTCGCGTTGGCATATTTGGGATGATCTCTCCCGAGACTTTGTTCGACAATTTTAGTACAATATAGACATTGCGCCAGATAGGAATTCTTTGGCGAATCTAAAGAAAAATCCCTCAGAAAGTTTTCGCGAATATGCAATTAAGTGGCGTGAAAAGGCATCAAAAGTGAAGCCTCCAATGGATGAGGTAGAGATGGTCACCATTTTCCTGCAGGCCCAGGAAGCAGACTACTTTCAGAATATGATGACCGCCAAGGGTAAGCCTTTCGCAGAGGCAATAAAAATTGGAGAAATGGTAGAAAATGGGCTAAAAACGGGCAGACTCTTGAGCCAGTCGGCCATAAGAGCAACCTCTCAAGCTATCCAAGGCGGGTCTGGAGGAATGGCCAAAGGTAATAAGAAAGAAGAAGCGTTTATGGCAGCCTCAGGGGCAAGGAGACACCGGGCTCCTAGACCCATGTTTTCTGAGAGAACCTCTCAACACTACTACCCTCATCCTGACATGGCTTATGCTTCACAACCATATGCGGTCATGAACGCTCAACCCTTTGCCTGACCGCAGCCACATGCCAACAGAAATCAACCTCCATTCCCAAGAGATCAGCCTCCCCACCAGAACTACTATAATCCTCGACCTCCGCAAAATAACTTACATCCTCAGGAACCACCCAAGAAACCAAACTTTACCCCAATTGGTGAATCTTACTCTACTCTATTCCCTAAACTTGTCCAAATGGGTCTACTGCAGCCAGTCCCTCAGAACAAACAAAACCCGGCATCGCCTGCCTACAGAGCTGGTGTCATGTTTGCATACCATTCAGGGGCAAAAGGCCATCATACAAATGACTGTTGGGCTTTGAAACAAACGGTGGAGAACTTAATAGAGCAAGGGAAAATTGTGTTGAGGGATGAGGATGTCCCAAATGTGACCAATAATCCGCTGCCCGCTCACAACAACGGGCCATTAATCAGGATGATTTGTGAAGATAGGGAGTTTGATCCAACCTTAAAAGATATAATTGCTATCGCTGATGCGGAAAGAAAGCCAAAAGTGGCTTCGAAGCAAAAGGAAGGGGAAAATAAGAGTAAGACAGAACCAGAAAAGAAAATTGATTTGAAAAAAGGAACACAAATGTACGTACCCAAGCAAGCCTATGTGGTGCGGGGGATAATTAAACCACCTCGGCTGAGTGAGCTAGTGGTTATTGGACGAGTACCACAGAAGCCTATGACGAGCCCTGCTATGGTACCATGGAATTATCATCAGATAGTGGTTACGTACAAGGTTAAAGAGAACCTGGGAGAGCTGCTAGAAAACCCCCCTGTTAAAAAATATTCAAACATATAGGAAGTAAACAATGCCACCAGAAGGCGTTTCCGGCCTAAGAAACCTGTAAATGCTGAGGAAGCCGAAGTGTTCTTTCAAAAAATCAAAATGGCCGATTATGAGGTGGTACATTTATATGAAACTTTTGTCAAGCCTAAGTACAATAAAGAGGAAGATTATGAGGTTTTCACGTCTGCAGAAAATGGGGAAATACGTGGGGCAATGATAAAAATGCTCTACGAAACCCACATGGCCCAGTCGGGAGAGGGCACTAGCACCGCTGAGGTGCTATACATGGGACCAAGCGCCAAACTACAAAACTGGAAGGCTATGCTATTCCTGATCAGGCGGGAGTCCCGGTAGACTCGTCCTGCTACTTTTTCTGCATCCCGAGTTATTCCAAAGTTTAACTCGGATGTTTCCTGTAGTTTCTTGTCTTTAAATTCCCGAATGTGAACCCTGTTATCTTCAAAATTCCAAGAAATGAAATCAATATTTCATCATTCATTTTTCTTTATTCTTTCTGATTTTGCTATTTGTTCTCCTTCATTTATTCTCTTTAGCTCTAATAATGCAGCTTTAAATAACATGACATGCTTGCCCACTTCATGCCTAGATCCCAAAACGCTGTCAGATTTTGAAATCATGAATCAAAAGTCGAAATGCAAAGAAGGTAACCTTGAGGAAATAAAACAAAGAATTGGAATAATTGAAGGAAAATTGGTTCGCAGGTTGGAAAGGTCCATACATTACAACAAAAGAGTGTGCTGTACTCAGGGCACATCCGGGCAATTGTACCAACAAAGAATGGCCCGCGCCTAAAACAAGAAAGTGCATCCCAGGAATTTTGAAGGGGGGCAACTCGTGTTAAGACGCATTCCCCCTCACAACCAGGAAGCAAAAGGAAAATTAGCTCCTAATTGGAAGGGTCCATACATCATCTGGAAAATATTGCTGAGAGGAGCACTGTATCTGGGAGACATTGAAAGAAATGATCCTGAAACAGCAGTCAATGCAGATGCAGTAAAAAGGTACTATGTCTAGACCTCTTGCGGCGATGACTTTTGTGTAATTATGATGACGAAGGCTTTCCTTCCCGCTACCCCAAACACTATCAATCCTTCATAAACCCTTTGAGCCAGTTATGTTTTTTTGTTCACCCTCTTTGGAACCCGAAAGTAATATCGAAAAAAAGAGAGAAAAAGAAAAGAAAAAGAAAAAAAAAGAGAAAAAAAAAAAGAAAAAGGAAAGAGAAAGAGAAAAGAAAAACAAAACAAAACAAAAACAAAAAAAATTATTTCCCTGAACTACGTTTGATTTGATTCCGAAAGGATACNACAAAAGCAATGAAGTGAAAATCATCATTGTTGGAATCTGATACAATTCAAAGTGAGAGAAATAAAATGAGAGAGTCTTATCGGTGAAAACCTTCGGGCACCATAAGGCTACGCTAAGTAGAGAAAATGAAAATGAGAGAGTCCACTTAGTGAAAACTCTCAAAGAGCACTATCGGGCGATGATGAGAAGAGAAATGAGAGAGATCGATTGGCGAAAACCCACAAAGGGCGTTGTCGGCCAAAAAGAAGACATCTCATCATTAAAAGAGTCCCGGCAAGGTTCCCTGGTTTTGAAATGCGGATCAATGTGTTCACAAGAAGCTGGGAAGTTGGTGTGGGTTGGGCGTCCAGTCCAAAAAGCATGTCATGTTCATTTGAAGCCAGCATGCACTCCAGATAAGTCCTTCTTTTCCCCCGAAAGGGACGCTCCTCTTTAAACTCATATGCTTGCCTTTTGCATACTTTTCTTTGAATCCCTTTCGATTTAACTCTTATTCCGTAACTATTACAAAGAAAAGGTGGCAGGACCGGCTTCACAGGGCTCCTCCTGGTCAGAGTCGAAGAAAATGCCCAGCCTCAGCCAGTGTGTCAGGCCAATCCCGACGAACCATAGTGGTCGATGGTTTCAAAGTAAAGACATTTGAAAAGAAAGAAAGTCAAAGGCAAAGGTCCCAAGGGCAGAATAAAGCGAAAGTGCCAGAGCCCACGCGGGCGAGTCATAATGAAATCCTGAGAGTTGAATCCTGTCGGTTTAAAAGGCATTTCACCCTCAAAGTCAGCATGCAGCAAAGTTCTCAACGGAAATGGGGTTGGGATCAAGCAATTGGGATGATCAAGGCCACAAAACCAACCACCGTTTCAAACTAACAAATTTTTCTTTGTTGAAAACAAGTCTTATTCAGCGCAACTGTGCAAGAAGCAGGTGTAACCCAAAAAGAAATGAAATGCACAAGCGTTGAAACAGCTTTGCAGCAGGAAAATGACCAAGGATCTCCAAAAACAAAATGGTAGCAAGGAGCCTTTTCTCTCTAAGTTCCAGCCAAAACACCGAGGATCTCTAGGCCAAATAAACCGAGGAGCTTTTTCTTTCCAAATCCCGGCCAAAAAACTGAGGATCTCCCGGCCAAAAAACCGAGGAGCTTTTTCTTTCCAAATCCCGGCCAAAAAACTGAGGATCTCCCGGCCAAAAAACCGAGGAGCTTTTTCTTTCCAAATCCGGGACAAAAAATCGAGGATCTCCCGGCCAAAAACCGAGGAGCTTTTTCCTTCCAAATCCCGGCCAAAAAATCGAGGAACTTTTTCTTCCCAAATCCCGGCCAAAAAATCGAGTATCTCCCTGATAAAACCAAGGAGCTTGTTTCTTTTCAAATCCCAGCCAAAAAACCGAGGATCTCCCGGCCAAAAAACCGAGGAGCCTTTTCTTGCCAAATCCCGGCCAAAAAATCGAGGTCTCCCGACCAAAAAACCGATGATTTTTTTCTTTCGAAATTCCGGCCAAAAAATCGAGGAGCTTTTTCTTTCCAAATCCCGGCCAAAAAATTGAGGATCTTCCGGCCAAAAAACCGAGGAGCTTTTTCTTTCCAAATCCCGGCCAAAAAACCAAGGATCTCCCGGCCAAAAAACCGAGGAGCTTTTTCTTTCCGAATCCAGGACAAAAAACCGAGGATCTCCTGGCCAAAAAATCGATGAGCTTTTTTCTTTCCAAATCCCGGCCAAAAAATCGAGGATCTCCCGGCCAAAAAACCGAGGATGTCCTGGCCAAAAAACCGAGGAGCTTTTTTCTTTTCAAATCCCGGCCAAAAAACCGAGAAGCTTTTTTCTTTCCAAATCCCGGCAAAAAAACTGAGGCTCTCCCGGCCAAAAAACCGAGGAGCTTGTTCTTCCCAAATCCCAAAAAAAAATTGATATCTCCGTACACAATCCTGATTTGATTGCTTAGATATGTGTCACAACTAACTCACGAAATTTTCCTAGTAAAAACTGGGCATAAAAATTTCGTTCGTTTTTTTGTTTTGGTATCTTACGTAGGTCGATCTCAAGACATTGGGTGCGAGATGACCAATGGAATGAGTCTCAATTCAGAATCAAGAAAAGAAGAAAAAACAAAAAAAAAGTGAACTCAAAGTGCTGAAGAGGAGAAGGACGCGGACTACTCAAAATTTGATGGAACTCACAAACTTCGCATGTCCCGCTTTGATCCAAGCTAAAGAAAGAACCAGAACCTACAGCTGACGAGCATCAAGATTAAGATCGGAGTCCACAGTAAGAACCAGCTAAGACTCAAGATCAAGTTTCAAGAGATTTATAGATAGGAATCTTGTAACTCATAGTTGATAGGCTTAGTTAGTCTTTTTAACTTTGATTTTGATGTAATAAATGGGACTGCGGATCGGAACCTCGACGGCACCTCACTCGGCTCTCAACCTCGGTACTCCATCATCTCATTCCAGAACTACACTGACTTGATTCCCTTATAACCAAGGATATATAGGCAACCTCTTAAGCAAGGTTCGGTCAGACTCTTTCAAAAATGCTTCTCATGGAGTTTCAAATGGGCAAAAATCCCTCACATTGCTCACTTTATCTTTGCTCGAAAACTCTTCATGTTTTCGAGCAAAGAGGGGCTGCTGTAAGCACGTGATTTTTGCCCTATATGAAATACTCCGATAAAAATCCCAAAAAAATAGATTTTTCTTACTTATTTGCCAATTTTTAGGAATTTTGTAGATTTTTATTAATTGAAAAATACCAAAATATCACGCATGGAATTTAGGCCTTACTTTTATATTTTTAGGATTAATTGATAGTTGCTTGTTTTATAAAAATTAAAAATCACAAAAAAATGCTTCATTTTTAGACCTTTCCTTTTTATTGATTTTTCTCTTTTAATTTATGATTGAGTAACTTTTATAATTTTTATAGTTAGTATAATTTTATATTTTTTTTAGAATTTTTAATTCTAGGATTTTTCTTTAAAAAAAAAAAGATAAAAAGAAAATTGGAAGTGAAAAAGAAGAATTGAAAAAATCTTCCATCACATGAGGCCTTCCCACAAAAATATTCTCCCCCCTCCCCCCCAAGACTTTTCTCCATATGAGACCTTCCCCCAAAAATATTTTCCCCCAAAAGACCTTCCCCACACAAGACTCCCATCCACATTAAAAACACCCTCAACACCTAAAAAATTTCAATCCGCCGCTGACACAAAAAGGGTCCCCCTCCCCCCATCGTTGGTCTCTTCTTCTTAACAAACCTGAAGAAAAGCTTCAAAATTTTCGGAGCTTCAGCAGCCTTAAACAGCCCCAAATCCCAGCTGGAAAACCTCCACCAAACAACCTCGAGTCTGTCCCGAAACACAGTTGAAATCTGCCGCCGCACCCTAATTCCAAAAATTGGAACCATTTTTATTTCAACAAAAAGAGCACACACACAGGCAGAAAAAACAAAATCATTTGAGGTCTATACCAAGAAGACTAATCAGTAGCTACAGCTCCAAACGACCCAGCAATTGATTTTTAATAGAGGTCGTTTTCTGAGGTCGCCGTTTGAGGTTATATGGTCGATCGATTTTGTTCCGGTCGAGATCTAATCTTGCACTCGTAGTTGCTGGTGTAACCAATTTGCAGTGAAGCAATAAAGGTCGGATTTTCTTAATCACTCTTATTGATACATTACATGTACTTGGTGTTTAATTTGAGTTTATTTTACACTTGCAGCCTAAAGTGACCTGCTGTACATTTGCTGGAATTATTCATATGTTTGTTAGAATTTTTGTCGATGGATATCTTATTTGTTCTTTTGGAAGTCACACTTAATGTACAATCAACTGAATATTGAAGTAATTGTAAGTAAACGAAATTTTCATTATACTTTGCATATTTTGAAACTACAATATATATTATTAGTTTCTGTTCTTCTCCGTTTTAAAATGTTACAAATTGTCTTAGAAATTGTGCTCAAAATTATAGTAGAATCCCAAAGTTGCAAATGACAGTATTAAAGGAGAAATATACTCCAGTACGAATGAAAATTTGGGGGCTTGGAATTTTTAGGAATTATCATAAAGACAAACAGATCTTGATATATTTGTTTCTTTATTATTAAATTGTGTTATTTAGATTTACATATTTTAAGTATAAAGTTTCATTGTTGTGCCAAAATTCAGATTAGTCCACTGTTTAGTTTCTATTATCGATCATTTATTACGGTTCCTGAGTCGACGGTAAACGTATTGTATTTCGGGGTGCATTTCATGTGACCCGATTATAACAATCTCGAATAATAAAACCCTTTTAAATTACACTCGGGACATGCTATCTAGCAAATTTTCATGGTCTCCCACAAAGTTAATAATACGTTAGTCGCTTTAGGCGTGTAATTAAAATTACCTTCCTAAATACGGATGTGCATGTCATGCAACCAAAATTCAAATCCCAAAATATTGATTAAAAATGTGTCGAGAATCCGGGTGCATTTCATGTGACGTGATCTGAAAATACGTTTTTAAACGACATTCACTTTCTGAATTTTTTTTAACTAAAAGTGGTAAATAATCTTAAAATTGCACTATAGGTTTGAACATGTATAAAAAATCAGATTGTTAGCCATTTATAATAATTTAAGCGATCGTGCTAGAACCACAGAATCCGGGGGTGCCTAACACCTTCCCTCGGGTCAATAGAATTCCTTATTCAGAATTTCTGGTTCGCAGACTCCATTTGGGAAGTCGAAATTTTCCTCGATTTGGGATTTAAATTAAACCGGTGACTTGGGATACCAAAAGTCAATCCTTTCCCAAGTGGCGACTCTAAAAATAAATGAATAATCCCATTTCGAATAATGTCACTTTAAATGGTAAAACTCCCTTATACATTATCCTTCGGGGTTGGTGTGTAAAAAAGGAGGTGTGACAGCGAATCGACATGGAGGGAAAGCAGCTCAATTTTCTTACTTAGCTCGAACCTCGCTCGCTTGACGCTCGGGGCTCCCGAGCCCCGTCCGAACATACTGGCAAGTGTGAAATCAACTCGAACCCTCGAAACTCCCAAAATAATGCTAAATCTCGGAATCACCCCCTAAAACCAAATGAATCAAACTATTGAATCTTCAAGTTCTTAATTCTCCTCTAACGGGTCAAAATGCACTCAAACTACTCGGATTCATGTAGGGGAGGCTTTATGTAGGGGAACGGGGTTCTGAAATGCAAAACGACCAGTCGGATCGTTACAGAAATTTTACCACTTCGGGTGATTATAATTTCTTACAAACTCCATTAGAGTTGTAATCAAAATTTATTGTCTTTGCTTGTATTTATAAGTAAATTATAGAATAAAAGAGAAAAATACTTACCTTAAATTCAGAATTTAATCATGAAGGAAATTCATAGAACAATTGACAATCATTATGATTAATCCCAAAGCTTCTACTCAATTGGTTAGAGTCTCGTGCTGATAACGTGTTATAAAACAAAAAATGAAGAACAAGAGTACTGTAGAGAAAAGTAGAGAGGGAGAGAATTCTTATTGATATTGGATGAATTACAATAGAATAGAACCCTCTATTTATAGGGAGAAATTGACTTAGTCACAAAGCAATGAACCCTAGAATCTATCTAAACATAGACATTTACCTTAAATATAATTCTATTTATAACACTTTCTTACTTTTAGCAATTTTAGGTATTACGTACAACTTGTGAATATTTTAGTTTGTTTTCTTGGCGACATAGTCAACATAGCGCGTTATTCTTAATTTCTTGTTCCAACGAATTAGTCCAACAAATTTATTTGCATTGACCTTGCGCGTTATTCTTAATTTCTTGTTCTCATAATTTAGTAAAAATTGCACGGGGCCTATTTGGTCGCCTCATTTAATATATATTTATATTTTTAAAATTATTTAACATATACCCTAATTTTTACAACTTCAGGTTCATCCTTCTTCCTGCTACATGTGCGCTCCTTTCTTCCTCCTTTATTTGTTAGTCTCTTAGAACATCTTGTTTTTAATAATATAATACTTCACTTCATTATTTGTATTTTTGCAGATGCATACATCACAATGCTTGGGGTGAATTGCTTTTCTTTGTGCTTTTCATAATTATTGTTTTCAAAATTTATGATTTAGATATTGTTGGCAATATGATTATTTTATAATAGTAATACACTATAAAAGAATAAAGTAATTATTTGTCTAGTATGTTTGAAAATTTTTTAAAAATTTCAACTTATATAGTGCTTGTAACGATCCGGTCAGTCGTTCTGAGAGTTATAGCCCCGTTTTTGCAATCTCTGCTTCTTTAAGTGTTGTTCAGCTGTGTTGAGTTATATTAAGTTGGTAGGTTTGGGTTCGGAGTAGTTTTAGAGTGAAATGATCATTTAGTCTCTTAGTTAGAAAGTTAAGTTAGAAAAGTCAACTGGAAGTTGACTTATGAGTAAACGAATTTGGATTTGGATTTTTATGATTCGATTAGCTTAGTTGGTTGATTTTAGACTTAGGAGTATGTCAGGAATATAATTTGGAGGTCCGTGGTATAATTAGGCTTGAATTGGCAAAAATTGAAAGTTTAGAAGTTCTTAGGCTTGAATTCGAGGTTGATTTGGTATTTTGGTGTGATTTTGGGTGTTTCGGTGGTTTGACAAAGTTTGGGTAGTGATATATGACTTGTTGGAATTGTTGGTTGAGGTCCCTAGGGCCTCGGATGATTTTGAATAGGTTTGGGTTGTGTTGCGCTTGTTTTTCTTATGTTTCGACGCCGTTTCTTCAAGTATAAATGATATCATATTGAACAAATGAGCTCCGATTTCTTTTTTCATTGAAGGATTAGATCCGTATTGTAGTTACGGACCTGTAGAAAAAAGAATCGAATTTTAGGGTCATTTTACTAAGAATTGGGTTGTCAGATTTTTCGAATTAATTACGAAATTGTCACTAGCAGCATATTTAAAAATCTGCACTATTTGCAAATATTAAAACCTACATATCTCCTTTGTTATAAGGTCAAATTGAGTGATTCAAAAGCCTAACTTGACTAGAATTTCACAAGGAATCTATTGGAGGCATAAACTACGAGTTTCGGGATCGTTTGACTCGGGAAACAAGGCAGAATAGCTGGTAGAAAAATACATAAAACTAAGGTTTGTTCATTCGGTCATATTTTGAGTTGGGGAGCTCGGATTTGGGCGATTTTGGAGGCGATTTTCACCATATGGATTGGGGTAAGTGTTCTCTCCTCAATTTTAATTATAATTTATGAATCAATCTTTGTTTTTGGGATTTGATTGATGATTTCAAAGTGAAATTGAGGGAGTTAGGGTTTGAGTATTGGAGAGTTTTAAGTGAGGATTTGAGGGACCAAACGGAGTCCTATTTTGAAAACTTTTATATGGTTAGACTCGGGAGAGGATGAGGATTATTATTCTACTATTTTTGACTGATTTCGAGACGTGGGCCGGGGGGCTGGGTTTTGGCCGATTTCGGATTTTTTGGCATGTTTATGTAGTTTTTATTGTGTAATTCGATTCTTTAGACGATTTTGGTAGTAGTATTCTGATTATGGTTAGATTCGAATCTTTTGGAGACCGAGTCGAGGGACGAGGACATCCCGGAGTAGGATTTTACGCTGTTGAGGTAAGTAACAGTTTTAACTCTGGCTTTAAGGGTATAAACCCAGAGAATTTGATATCATGTGATTGTTTGGAGGTGATACCCACGCTAGGTGACGGTCGTGTGGGTGTATACCTCGAGGGATTGAGGCTTGGTCCGTCCCGTGAGGCTGCAAGTCCTAGTAGCTATTATATGTGGTTATGTGTTTACTTGTTGTTGAACTTGTTTGCCTTCATGTTAGATATCATGCTTAGGCTTTATTCATGCTCACATTATTTGTACTCAGTCATAGAAATTATTGTACAAGTTTACCTCAGTCTCTATTATTTGCTAATATGTTGTGATACTTGATGTGGGTTGTGTTCCCTTATTTGTTGATGATAGTAAGGCTAGTGAGGTATATGATTGAGTAAGACCGAGGGCCTGGTTGTGAGGATATTAATACCATAGCGAATGAGTTGTCTGCATAGCACGTGAGGTGACCGTGCGAGTCCAGGTATTTATACCATAGCGCGTGAGTTGTCCGCATAGCACGTGAGTTGACCGTACGGATCCAGGTATTGATATGATGGCCTGGTTGTGAGGATATTAATACCATAGCGCATGAGTTGTCCACGTAGCATGTGATTTGACCGTGCGGGTCCAGGTATTTATGCCATAGCGCGTGATTTGTCCGCGTAGCATGTGAGTTGACCGTACAGATCCAGGTATTGATATGATAGCACGTGAGTTGTCCGTGCTTAGCGCTTGGGCTTTGGGAGCCCCTCCGGAGTCTGTACACACCCCCAGTGAGCGCAGAGTATTGAGTGTATTAAGTGTTGAGTGTTGAGTGCTGAGTGTGAGTGCTGAGTGATGGAGTGACATTGTTGTGAGGTTGCATTTACTTTTGTTGTTGCTGCATTTATCTGTTAAATTCCTTTATGACATTTGCTGAGTTATGGAATTTACCTATTTATTCCTGTTATTTTTAGAATTATGAAAAATAAATAATTAAACTGTTTTGCTCAGCTCGTCACTACTACTCAGTTCCTTAGTTATTTCTGTTACTACTGAGGTGGTTGTACTCATATTATACCCTGCACTTTATGTGCAGATACAGGTGAGTTAGAATGTGGCTATCGTTGAGTTCAGGCCGACTATCTGTGGAGATTGCAAGGTAGCTGCTAGTGTCCGCAGGACCTTATTATCCCTTTTGTCGTTTCTTCTTTTGGACAGTTAGACAGTTTATATATCTTAGTTCATAGTTTTAGACGCTCATGACTTAGTGACACCTCGATGTTTGGGACTCGTTTTCGTATTTTATGTTATTTATATTTAGAGTTGGTTTAGTTTATTAGGAATTAAATTATTGCAAATATTTTATTAAATTCTTATAATCAAATTAGTAGTAATATTTTAGGAATAGACTTGCCTTGTAACACGATAGGCGCCATCACGACCAAGGTTAGATTTTGGGTCGTGACAATGCTGAAGTTTTTACAAATAAACTAAATAATTTCAGCATCTTCTGCTAAAGTTTTTGAACAAGCTTTTATGACAAAACTAATGAATCCAAGACAAAACAATTTCAGCTTATTTCGTGCTGAAGTTTTTACAAATGTGCTAAATAACTTCAGCATCTTCTGCTGAAGTTTTTGAAAAAGCTTTACGACAAAACTAATGAATTCGGGACAAAAAAAACTTCAGCTTATTTAGTGCTGAAGTTTTTACAAATGAACTAAATAACTTTAGCATCTTTTGCTGAAGTTTTTGAAAAAGCTTTACGACAAAACGAATGAATCCAGGAGAAAACTTCAGCTAAAGCATGTTGAAGTTCAGTAAATAGAGCACAAAACTTCAGCTAGTAGAATGCTTAAGTTCAACAATTACAAACAACTTCAGGCCCGTCTACTAGAAAGCTAAAGTTTCTATGATTGACTTTTCTACTTCACGCCTGTATGCCTGAAGTTTACGCGAAAAGTGGATACGCTTGTAATTTTTTTTGTAAAGCGGGTATAAGTTAAAATATGACGCAAAAAACGGGTATAGATGCAAATCCCCCCCATAATTTACATAGTCACTCCATTTTAAGATTTTTTTTTTCTTTTTTCGCGTTGAAGCTTATTTTGGTTTTATATTACTCTAGTGCCCATCTCATTATTTAAAAAAGATAAAATTACAGAATAATGCACTCTATAAGTTCAACTTGCACTATTTTAGTCCAGGTACAAGTTTGTAAATATGTAACCAAATATCAATAAGATCTTTTCTTTCTCATTCCCTCTAATTATAACCACCTCATTTATTCTTACCTACTCCTATTGTAGATTTCTCCTAATTTTTCACTCATAAATATTTAATTTAATTAATAAAAATGAATCATGCGTAAATAAAAACCAGTTCTCCATTTTTAGTGTAACCATTGATCGAGACACTCAGTCAACACTCATTCGTGCCTTACTACATAACCAATACTTCTCCTATTGTTTTTTGATTTTGTACATCTTCAGGTTTAGTGTGTGTTTGTATGTTATTCATTTGTAACTCATACTCAGCTTAATTAGAAGCATCTCATAGGACACTTTGTATCACAACTACAAAATGCAAAAATAGACGCGAAAAAACTAAAATCTCATCTCCTTTAATGATAATCTTATTTAAATTTTGATTATAATTTTGTGAGAAATTTGGAGTGGGTATTATTTGAACTTATTAGAAATAGTATAAGTAGATTGTATACAAAGTTTGAAGTTATTTGATGGATATTTGGACTAGTTTCATACAAGAATTGCAAGTAAAAATGGTACAAAAATTTCGTCAGAGATGCTTATACACTTTTATACAATGTTATATGCTTTTATACAAAGATGTACATTATGTAAATAGTTATATAAAAGTGTATAAAAATGTATAATCATAAAGTGAAAATATTCTTGATACACTATGTATATAGGTGTATAAGAAGAATGAGAAGAAGAAGAAAAGGAAATGCGAGAAATTCACCTAATACCTGTAAATAATGTATCAACCTTGTATATAATAGTGTATAAGTGGTTTTTATACACTATTATACAATATTTATATAATATTATACATTATTATACAAATGAATCCTATCAATGGAGCTTCACGTGTTCTTCTTCTTCCTTGGACATCCTCTGAAAATTAACTCAAATATAGCCTAAATCTACTCCAAATTATTTGAAATTTAAGTTTTTAACTCATCTTGATGATTCCAATCAATTGGGACAACAACCATTCCAAACAACTAACAAATCGGAAAACTCAATTTTTGAAATCGAATCTTCGAACCACCTGCAATGGTGACTTTTATTTTTCAAATCCTTAGTTAACCATTGGAATCCATAAAATAATTGAAGGAGAATAACAATTGTTGAAAATATTTTGGTGCAAAGGCTGACACGGGAAGAAGAATAAGAACGAAGAAAAAAGGAAAACGAAGATAAAATGGGAACAAAGAAAAAATGGGTGGGCTAACCGGTGAAAAGTAATTTCCATGTTCTGTACAACCTGGGCTACACTGAGTAAGGTGCACGACCCAAAATCTAACCATGGTTGAGATGACGCCTATCTTGTTACAAGGTAAGCCTATTTCCCAAAATAATACTACTAATTAATTTTAAAGATTTGATAAAAAAATAGCAACATTAAAACTTCTCATAACTAAATCAACTCTAAATATAATTAATATAAAAATACGGAAGCTAGCCCCAAACATCGGGGTGTCACTAAGTCATGAGCGTCTAAAACTATGAACTAAGATATATAAACTATCTAACTGTCCAAAACAAGAAATAGCAAAAGGAGTAACAAGGTCCTGCGAACGCTGGCAGCTACCTTGCAATCTCCACAGATAGCCTGCCTGAAATCAATGATCGCCGCGCTCTAACTCACCTGGATCTGCACATAAAGTACAGGGTATAGTATGAGTACAACCACCTCAGTAGTAACAGAAATAACTAAGGAACTGAGTAGCACTGACAAGCTAAGGAAAATAGTCCAATTATTTATTTTCATAATTTACAATATACATGAATAAACAGGTAAATTCCATAAAAGCAACAAATACCACAAACAAGTTAACAGGTAAATGCAACAACAAAAATAAATGCAACCTCACAACAATGTCACTCCATCACTCAGCACTTGCACTCAATACTTAATACTCAACACTCAATAGACTCAACACTCTGCACCCACTGGGGTGTGTACAGACTCTGGAGGGGCTCCCAAAGCCTAAGCGCTAAGCACGGACAACTCACGTACCATCATATCAATACCTGGATCCGCACAATCAACTCACGTGCTACGCGGACAACTCACGCGCTATGGTATCAATACCTGGACTCGCACGGTCAACTCACATACTACACAGACAACTCACGCGCTATGGTATTAATATCCTCACAACCAGGCCATCATATCAATACCTGGATCTATACGGTCAGCTCACGTGCTACACGGACAACTCACGCACTATGATATAAATACCTGGACTCGCACAGTCAACTCGCGTGCTATGCGGATAACTCATGCGCTCTGGTATTAATATCCTCACAACCAGGCCCTCGGTCTTACTCAATCATATACCTCACTAGCCTCACTATCATCAACAAATAAGGGGAGACAATCCACATCAAGTATCACAATATATTAGTGAATAATAGAGACTGAGGTAAACATGTACAATAATTTCTATGACTCAGTACAAATAACGTGAGCATGAATGAATCCTAAGCATGATCTCTAACATGAATGCAAACAAGTTCAACAACAAGTAAACACATAACCACAGATAATAGCTATTTGGCCTCGCAGCCTCACGGGATGGACCAAGTCTCAATCCCTCGAGGTATACACATACACGCCCGTCACCTCGCGTGGGTATCACCTCCAAACAATCACATGATATCAAATTCTCCGGGTTTATACCCTCAAAGGCAGAGTTAAAACTGTTACTTACCTCAACCGCACAAAATCCTACTCTGGCATGCCCTCGTCTCTGGACTTGGTCTCCAAAAGCTCAGAATCTAACCATAATCAGATTAATACCATCACCATGTGCTAAATAATCAAATTCCACAATAAAAACTACAAATATGCCAAAAATATGAAATCGGCCAAAATCCGGCCCACGGGCCCATAAGTTGAAATAATCAAAAATGGCAGAATCATAAACCTTGTTTTCGCCCGAGTCTAACCATATAAAATTTATCAAAATTGGATTCCGTCTATCCCTCAAATCCTCACTTAAAACTCTCCAAAACTCAAACCTTAACTCCCTCAATTTGACGACAATTGAAGCGAAACTCCCTTCATAGGCATGAAAATTTCTCTCTCTAGAATGAACGCTCCACTCTCAGGCAACTGATATGGTGAGGAAAGCTAAAACTGGAGGAGGAAGGAGTAACGGACAGCGAGATGCTATTGATGGAGACCTAAAACATGTAACACAGACCTAAGAAGCAAGGAAATTCATAAATGTGAATGCAATTCAAGGAATAACACCTTTGGATATGGAGAAATCAATGGAGGAATCATCAACAATGGCAAGGAACACACCGAAATCGAGATCCTGGACAGAACAAACGGATGAAGAGGTTAGTGAATCAATACTGATTGAGGACATTACCCATGCAAAAACTCCAAAAATTGGGAATGGATGGAGTATAGTTGTAGTGAAAGGGGAAGCAAGTGAGGGATACGACCTAACTGAAGCTAGAGAAGAACGAGGGAAAGGGAATGTGAAAATCACATTGGATGATATTAAGGATGAGATAATAAACTGGAAATCGGCAGTTATCTGTTATGTTTTAGGGTCAAATCCCCCACAAACAGTAATGGAAGGATATTTCAAACGTGTATGGGAGCACTGGGAATTGATAAAACTGCACAGATCAATAGGGGAGTCTTCATAGTAAGATTTCACTCATTAGAAATCAAGGAAAAGGCAGTGGAAGAATGAGTTAGATTGTTTAACAAAAAGCCAATAGTAGTGAAGCCATGGAGCCCGGATAGCAAGTTCAACAAATAGGTGGTTGACAAAATTCCTGTGTGGAGTCGACTAATGAATCTAGATATTAAGTATTGGGGGCAAAATGCACTGGCCAAAATAGCAGGAATGATAGGTAATCCACTTAAGGTAGATAGAGCCACTACACAAAAGCAGAGGCTGCAATTTTCAAGAATACTTGTGGAGGTGAAAATGGACCAGGACTACCCAGAAGTTGTTATGTTTGAGAATGAATGAGGAGCAATCATAGAACATAAGGTGAGATATGAAGAGAAACCAACCTATTGCACAGCTTGTGGCAACTATGGACATGACATGAAGGAATGCAGAAGACAGATAAGAGAAGAGAACGGGATAGAAAAGAGCATTGTAGGAAAGGAGGACACTACACAAAAAGAACAGAGAGGAGAAATAGGAAAGCAAAAGCAAATAGAAACAATGGAGAAGAATCAAATAGAACAGAACATAGGAAAACAACAGGAAAAGATGAAGAAAGAAGCAGAAGCAAACACAAACAAAATGGAACAGGAAAAATGGCCTGCGGTGCAAAGGAAAAAAAACATGGAGAAAGAAAGGAACTCAGAACAATAAGGGAATAGGTACACAAATAAGTAGCAGGAACAATGAAAGCCAGGAAGGAGGGGAACAAGCAAAGGAAAATCCAAAGGAAATGCAAGGAAGCAACAACAAAAAAGAGCAAGGTGGGGGGCCTCAACCCCACCCCACCCCCCTAATGGATAGGATTGGATTTTGGAACACCAGGGGCCTAAACAGAACAACCAAATAGAAGGAAGTAAATTTATTCCTTCACAGACAACAGGTTGGATTGTTTGGGCTCTTGGGAAAAAAGATTAAGAGAGCTAAGGATAACACAGCTGCTCTTAATCTTTGCACAGGTTGGTACTATACAACCAATCACTCAAAACATAATGCAGTGAGGGTATGGATACTGTGGAGACCACAAATCTTCACAATATAGGTGGAAAAGATAACTGAACAACTGATCCACAGCATGATCACACATAGAAGCACAGGGAAGAAAATGAATATTACAATGATATATGGGTTTAATGACCAAGTAATGAGGAAAGAAATGTGGAGAAATATAAGAAATATAGCTGATCATATTAAAGGAGCATGGGTAATAATGGGAGACATGAATTCTATAATCACTCAAGAGGATAGAGTGGGGAATAAGGTGACCTATGCTGAAATTAAAGATTTTAAAGAATGTGTGGAATACTATGAACCGTAGGAGATGACGTCATCAGGCTATTTCTATACATGGAGCAATAAGCAAGATAGTGAAGCCAGGGTACTTAGCAGAATAGACAGGGTATTCATCAATGATGAATGGGTAAACAAATTGCCAGCTACTGAAGTACACTACACGTCAGCAGGGGAGTATGATCACAGCCCTGCAATCATTCAATGGGAAGGGGATAGAGGACCAAAAAAGAAGAGGTTCAGATACTATAACATGTGGAACATGGATAGATCCTTCATGAGTAGGGTGGAAGGAAGCTAGAGCCAACAAATCCAAGGAACAAAAATGTACCAGGTGGTTAGGAAACTGAATAGACTCAAGAAAGAACTGAACAAGTTGAATAATGATAGATTTAGTGAGGTGGAGAAAAAAGAAGAAAATAGTAAGAAGAGGCTAATGGAGTGTCTGGAGAAAATACAAAGAGAACCTAGAAATGAAAAACTTAGTAGAGAAGAGAAGGAGATGAACAAGGAATATACATACTGGAAAGAGGCAAAAATAAAGTACCTGCAACAAAGAAGCAAAGTGCAATGGTTCAAATATGGAGACATGAATACTAGATACTTCCACTTAGTGATCAAGGCAAAAAGAACAGCAACTAGAGTGTTCACCATTCAGAACATCCATGGGGAAACAGTGCATGATACAGAGGAAGTTACTGAAGCTTTTCAGGAGTTCTACAAGAACTTATTGGGCACAGAACAAAAGAACAGGAACCATGTTGCAAGGAGCAATGTACAGGAAGGGCCAAGAGTTTCAGAATAACAAAGATCACAATTGACCAAAAGATTCAGCTAGCAGGAGGTCAAAGAGGCACTATGGGGCATAAAAGGTACAAAAGCACCAAGATCATATGGGTATGGAAGCCAATTTTTCAAAGATAGCTGGACTATTGTTGGCAAAGATATCACTGAGGCAGTATTGGAGTTCTTTCAAACTAGGAAGATGCTAAGGGTAATGAACAACACTGTAATAATACTAATACCAAAATCCTCTCATGCAGCAACAGTGGGAGACTACAGACCTATAGCATAATGTAACGTGGTCTACAAGACTATATCCAAGATGCTATGCAATAGATTAAAGAAGGTGCTACCAGATATCATATCATAGAATCAGAGTGCATTTGTGGAAGGAAGGACAATAGTACAAAATATCCTGATATGTCAAGATCTAGTTAGATTATATAATAGGAAAAACACTACAAAAAGCTGTTTAATCAAGGTGGACTTAAAGAAAGCCTGTGACTCTATAGAATGGAAGTTTGTAGAGGAGATGTTACATGCTTTAAATTTCCCTGGAAAATTCATAAGATGGATAATGGAATGCATATCTACAACCAGTTATAGCATCAGCTTGAATGGAGGATGTTATGGGAACATAAAAGGAAAGAGAGGGCTAAAGCAAGGGGATCCAATATCACCCCTTTTGTTTGTGATCTATATGGAGTACTTTACTAAAGTGATGGGGCATGTAGCTTAGAAAAAGGAGTTTAGGTTTCATACCAAATGCAAAGGATTGAAGCTGACACACTTATGTTTTGCATATGACATGATTTTGTTTAGCAAAGGGGAGTATACCTCTGTAATGCTCATGCTAAGGGGTCTCATGACATTTACCAAGGCTTCAGGGATGGCAGTCAATGCAGAAAAGTCAAACATCTTCAGTGCAAATGTGAACATGAAGGAAATTGAAGATATAAGTGAGATGACATCTAGTTATGGGTCAATGTACATATAAATGAATGCAATGCATAAGAAGTACGTCAATAAAACCTCTCAGAATGTCATAAGACCATTATGCCTTTGATTAATATCATGAAATAAACTTTATCAACTTACGTATTTTCTGAGACCCATGAACAGAAAATGTAATAACACGATACATGGGAATTCAAGAACATTGGCACCTCTAATACAGCTATGAATAAAGTCATTTATAGAAGTTGTGCATTTGCTCGTTTTGTTTGCGTTGTATAGATCATGCCAAAAGAAAAGAAGGGATAGCCTTAACATACCTGATTCCATTCGCTTAACAATCCCTCTAACCCACGTCTTTTGCAAAAAACGCGTAACGGCGGATCGAAATAGGGAAAAATTCACATGATGCTCTTGAGAAAGATTATTGTGCTCTCTTAGAATTGCAAATCTCTTTGCTTTTACACAGTATAACTTCATTGAAAATCTCTTAGAATTGCAAATCCGTATGAAGTTTCATCCTTAACTTGGAACACCTAGAATCATATATTAATAAGGTAAAGAATCTCTTAAAATTGTTGGATTTTGTGGGCCCCACTTGATAGGGATGACTTGGCCAAAGAATGTCCAAATTATGCCACCTTCTAGCATAATTCAAGAGTCATTATATGGGCATAGTGTGCTGCCATGTTGGGCTATCAAGCCTTATCCAATAATTCCTCCTTTTCCATAATTAAATTATAAAATCCCTCAATAAACCAATAATTAACCAATTACCTACATAATTAAGAACTATCTCAAATTACTATCATGGTCAAGTTGTACCTTATATGGTACTAGTCCATAAGTACCGGGTATATAGATAGGACCGTATTTTATCCCAAATAAAAAAACTTCAACAAAACTCACTTTATTCAATTTCACTTATCCTCTTACCTTTACGAATTTACTTATCACTTGTTTAAAATAGCATAGTACTTATAATCTCCGAATAATCTTGTCCTTTAACTGATGTCAATTATCTTACGACAAATTCAACGTACAATACTACAGGGTGTAACATCGTCGTAATATAATACTGTGGAGCATAACATCATCATAATATATTACAACGGAGTGTAACATCATCTCGCTCCCCCCCCCCTCTCCTTCCCGAAACATTCGTCCTCGAATGTTGACTGATGCACTTATCATTTTCATAACCTATGTTCCGAATACTTTAGTACTCTCCTTGCCATCTAGGCAACTGTTCTGTAAATACATCCAAAGGCCAAGCATTCCCCCCTTTAGGCCTCTTTCTCATACCACGACTTACGGTTGAAATCCTTCCAATCTCGTAACTATTGCTACCTTCTATCCTGCAGCTTGTACGACTCTAACCTTGTAAGTGCACCTATGCGACTCTTCTTTCCTTTTTCCTCTGATTTTTAGCCATTACTAAAGTTCTTCGCGGTACTTTGTCAAACTTAAGAATATTGCTATGTCTTATTTCATAGACCTGGTTATGCATTATCATTATTTTACTGCATCTAGGTAGGTCATATTGTACCATAACTCATACTTTAATTTATTGTTAATGAGGTCTAGTTCCAAACTCCAGGTCACTCTCGTTGCTTATCCTATATGTATAAGTCTAAGTTCTTTAATGCATCCTCATTACTGTTCATCTTAAGAATGATGGCCTAATCTCATCTCATACTTTGTAATTTATCCATCCGTTGTTGATTCACCTTAATGTTGATCTTAATTTACCACTAATAACTTGACCTCTTATGTAACACTGCCTCTAGGGCTCACGTCTTATCAAGGAACATCTGGAGTAATTTCTATAATCATATTTCATATTATCCCAATGTGATTAACCTTATGGGGGTATTCTAATCCCGTGTCATCCGTGAAATCTTTTCTTCTTCAAAACATTATTTAATCGAAGGCCCAAACATCATCCGTTATCCGTTACAGTATCACCCTCATTTTATTACCAGGGAAACATTCCATCTCTTTTAAATGGTACTAGTCTTTCCCAGGACCCAAGTTCTCCCTCCATGAACTGTCGTGACGGCACCTAGTCTCTACGACTAGGTAAGCCTAACACATTATGGAAATTGAATTAAAGATACGAAACTAGCCAACAAACAGGTAAATCTAATAAATGAGTTTAAGATGTCAGGGCATATGCAATAGTAACACTCTCGAGTGAATATAACACTCCCAAAACCCGGAATATCCTAAATCACAAACTAAAGAAAATACATAATGCTCTAACTCCAGAAGTCTAAACAAAGGAAAAATAAAAGAAAGTTTATATCTGAAGGGAGAATAGAGAGGGACTTCTAGGTCTGCGGACGCGACAAATATACCTCGAAGTTTCTGGATCGCCTCGCTTCACAGATAGTATGGCTGAGCAGAAGAACCTGGATCTGCAAACAAAAAATGTGTGTAGGAAAGGGCATGACAACACCACAACGATACCCAGTAAATGTCGAGCCTAACCTCAGTCGAGTAGTGACGAGGAAGGTCAGGGCCCTACTAGTTATATATATAATAAGGAAAAACAGTGTGAAAGGTGACAGTATAATTAAAATACTAATAGTTAATGAAGATGAAATCACAGAAAGAAATAACTCACTACATAGAGATAGAAATTGGGGATCTCCCAGGATAACGGCCTGTAGTCCATAACGTAAATGTGCAGAGGATCTTCCGGGATACCATCCCGTAGACCAAATCGTAAATGTGCTGGGGAGTCTACGGAATACCGATCCGTAGTCCCAAAGTAAATATCCAGTACAGGAGGATCTCCCGGGATACCATCCTGTAGTCCCAAATATAAATGTACATGGGGATCTCCTGGAATACCGATTCGTAGTCCCAAACTAAACATGCAGGGGATCTCCCGGAATAACGTTCCACAGTCCCAAAGTAAATACACAACAGCCTCAAGAAAGAAATATACAGTTCTATTCAACTTAATATCAAGAAAAGGGGAATTTTCTACTCTAAACATGCTACACAGAATCCAAGCAAGCAGATAAGACAGTTAAGTCACATAAGCATGCTTTCCTAAGCTAAACAAGATGTTTCACATACTAGTATTGCTTAATTAAATGAGAAACATTTATAAGTATTTAATGAAAACATGGGTTTTCAGCAATTAGCATGTGTACGCACTTGTCACCTCACGTACACGGAATTTATATAACAACAGTACCAAAATCCTACGGGGACAAGGTTAGGCAAGCCACTTACCTCAAACCATCTCAAAATCAATTTAACATCACGCTCTTGCCACGAGTATCCAACTCCGAGTAGCTCAAATCTAATCTAATCAATTACGTAATGTAAATAAAACTACAAGCAACTAATTTAACTAATGAATTAAAAGTTACAACGAGAACATAGAAAAGCATCCAAAAATCCTCCCCCGGCCCACGTCTCGGAATCAGGTAAAAGTCACAAATTATAAACACCCATTCACTCACGAGTTTACTCATATAAAAATCATTCCAATCCGACGTCAATTTCTTGTTCAAAGCTCAGTTTCTCATTAGGGAACTTTTCCCCCCCATTTCCAAACTCCTACCCTCCAATTACCTAATTAGATGGGGAAAATAAGAATAGATTAATATATTAGAACCAAATTAGGGTTAGAATTCATTATCCAATAGTTCTCCTTCAAAATCTCCCAAGAAATCTCTTTCCATAGAGCTCTAAATCAATTTTTTGAAGTTACGAACTCAAACCCTCGAATTCACTCTTTTCTTGTCACGACCTAGATTACCCACCGTCGGGTTCGTGATGGCGCCTACTCGTGAAATCTAGGCAAGCCAACTACTATGATTTTAACACATTAGTAATTAACCCAAACAGAGATAAATAGTAAATAAAACGAAGTATATATAAAGTACGAAAGTGTTTTAGCAATTCAAAATAGTCCAATACATGTCTACCCTGATGATCTGGTGTAACAATTTCACGAACATCTACGAGTTTCAACAAACACTGGTTTAGAAATAAAAGTATAACTATATTCAAAATGAAAAGAGAGAGTATATTTGAAACATTAGGAAGGGGACTCCGGAGTCTGCGAACGCAGACAGATCTACCGCGGGTCTCCAATGGACAGAATGCAGCAACCCACGATCTACTCACGAGGTCTAGAACCGATATTTGCATAGAAAGTGTAGAGTGCAGTATCAGTACAACCGACCCCATGTACTGGTAAGTGTCGAGCCTAACCTTCGCGAAGTAATGACGAGGCTAGGACACAGCAATCATATAAACATGTGCAGTTAAATCATATCCGAACAGAACAATAATAACAGGAAATAACAGATAAAGATGGGAAGGGGAACATGTTGCGAGGAATATCAAATTCTAACAGTTAAATAGAGAAGCATAATGGACACCATATTTATATCAACATGAATAAGGAAAACATTAACACATGCACGACATCACCCTTCGTGCTTTTACTCTCGTTCTCACCATAATAAACAGCAAAAATGGCACTGCATCACCCTTCATGCATTACCTCTCATAATCATGGCACGACATCACCCTTCGCACATTATCTCTCAAATCATGGCACAGAATCACCTTCGTGCATTAACACTCATAATATCAGCACGACATCACCCTTCATGCATTAACACTCACAATATCGGTCGGGCATCACCATTCGTGTATTAACACTCAGTCACAAAGTCATGCACGTCATCACCGTTCATGCTTTACACTCTTCCTCACCCAAACAATAGAAACAACACATCCCGGCAATGGAATGAACAATAGAAACAAATACATCCCGCCAAGGGAATCAGGTATAACCTATCTCGTTTCAGCAGTTACTTCACAAAATAAATCTCAACTTGAGCCAATACTCAGCAATGATCAATTGCCAAGAAATTTTCATAAGTCTTGTTAAATAGTGATAATCGTCAATTTAAGCATGGACAGTACATAATGAGTCACAACAATTATGGTATAAGACTCACGGGCATGCTAGACACCAACGTATAGATACTCGTCACCATACCTATACACTATACTCAACACTAACATGTTGCAATTAAGATCACAACACTTATTCCCTCAAGCTAAGATTAGACCAAACACACCACAATTCCACGGACAAAATCAGGCCTCAATTACTACTATACCTCTCGGTTCCACTTCCAATCTGGTTGTATCTAGTCATAATTTACTTAATAATATCAAGGCATCACATTCCCCACCTCTAAAACAATCGTTCGTCCTTGAACGAATATAGAAAAGTACCCGAGTCGGTGAAAATATGGGGATATTGACTCCGTATATCGAACTCGGACTCCCAGGTTGTTGCCTCAACGGGATGACCTCTCCACTGCACATGAACTGAAGGGAAATTCTTCGATCTCAACTGGCAAACCTTCCATTCCAGAATAGCTACCGGCTCCTCCTCATAGGCCAAGTCCTTGTCCAATTGGGCAGTGCCAAAGTCTAATACGTGGGATGGATCGCCATGATACTTTCGAAGCATAGACACATGAAACACTAGATGCACAACTGATAAATTCGGTGGAAACGTAAGTCTGTAAGCTACCTCTCCCACTCAATCAAGAATCACGAAAAGACCGATGAACCTAGGGCCTAGCTTGCCCCTCTTCCCAAATCTCATTACGCCCTTCATGGGCGACACCCAAAGCAACACTCGCTCTCCGACCATGAATGTCATATCACGAACCTTACAGTCGGCATAACTCTTTTGTCTGGATTGAGCTGTACAAATCCTATCCTAAATGATCTTAACCTTGTCCAAGGCATCCAGTACCAAATATCTACCCAACAACCGATCCTTCCCCGTCTCAAACCACCCAACTGGCGACCAACACCGTCTACTATATAAAGCCTCATAGGGAGCCATCTAGATGCTCGACCGATAGTTGTTGTTGTAGGCAAACTCTGCTAATGGAAAGAATTGATCCCACGAACCTTCAAAGTCAACAACATATGCTCGGAGCATATCCTCCAAAATCTGAATAGTACGCTCGGACTGTCCATCCGTCTGAGGATGACATGTTATGCTCAACTCGACCCGTGTATCCAACTCACATTGAACTGCCCTCCAGACATGTGAGGTAAACTGCGTACCTCAGTCAGAAATGATAGACACGGGCATACCATGAAGACGAAAAATCTCCCGGATATAGATCTCAGATAACCTCTCTGAAGAATAGGAGACTACCATTGGAATAAAGTATGCTGACTTGGTTATCCTATCAACAATAACCCATATGGCATTGAACTTCCTCTGAGTCCGTGGGAGTCTAACAACAAAGTCCATAGTGATATGCTCCCATTTCCACTCAGGAATCTCAATCTTCTGAAGCAAAGCACCAGGTCTCTGATGGTCGTACTTTACCTGCTGACAATTCAAACACCGAGCTATATATGCAACAATATCCTTCTTCATCCTCCTCCACCAATAATGTTGCCGCAAGTCCTGATATATCCTAGCTGCGCCCGGATGAATAGAATACCGATAACTATGGGCCTCCTCTAGAATCAACTCTCGAAGTCCATCCACATTAGGCACACAAACTCGACCATGCATGCTCAAAACTCCATCATCTCCAACTGTAACTTGCTTGGCACCACCGTGCTGCCCTGTGTCCCTAAGGAGTAGCAAGTGAGGATCATCATACTGTTGATCCCTGATATGCTCAAATAATGAAGGTCGAGCGACTGCACAAGCTAGAACACGTATAGACTCAGAAACATCCAACCTCACGAACTAATTGGCTAAATCCTGAACATCCAAAGCAAGCGGTCTCTTACCGACTAGAACATACATAAGACTGCCCATACTAGCTAACTTCCTACTCAAAGCATCGGCCACTACATTGGCCTTCCCCGGATGATACAAGATGGTGATATCATAGTCTTTCAATAGCTCCAACCACCTTCTCTCCCTCAAATTTAGCTCCTTCTGCTTGAACAAATACTGTAGACTTTTGTGATCTGTGAACACCTCACATGACACGCCATATAAATAATGCCTCCAAATCCTCAGCGGGTGAATAATGACTTCTAGGTCCAAATCATGAACTGGATCATTCTTCTCGTGAGAATCTTCAACTATCGTGAAGCATATGCAGTAACCTTGCCATTCTGCATCAACACCGCACCAAGTCCAATACGAGATGCATCACAATATATATTATATGGCCCTTAACCTATGGGCAAAATTAACACAAGCGTCGTAGTCAAAGGTGTCTTGACCTTCTGAAAGATCACTTCACACTCGTCCAACCACATGAATCAAGCCCTCTTTTGGGTTAACCTAGTCATCAGGGCTGCTACAAATGAAAACCCCTCCACAAATCGGCGGTAATAACCCCCCAAACCCAAGAAACTCCGAATCTCTATAGCTGATGTGGGTCTAGGCCAGTCCTTGATAGCCTCTATCTTCTTCGGATCCACCTGAACACCCTCTACTGATACAACGTGACCCAAGAAGGCAACTGAACTCAACCAAAACTCACACTTCGAAAACTTAGCATACAACTAACTTTCTCTCAAAGTATGAAGAATAACTCGAAGATGATGCTCATGCTCCTCTCGAATGCGGGAGTAGATCAAACTATCATCGATGAAGAAAATCACAAAGGAATCCAAGTAAGGCTTGAACACCCAGTTCATCCAATCCATAAAAGATGTTGGGGCATATTTCAACCCAAATAACATCACTAAGAACTCATAATCCCCGTACCGAGTGCAGAAATCTGTGTTAGGGACATCGGATGCCCTAATCCTCAACTGATGGTAGCCAGACCTCAAATCAATCTTTGAAAACACTTTTGCACCCTGAAGTTAATCAAACAAATCATCAATCCTCGGTAATGGATACTTGTTCTTGATGGTTAGTTTGTTCAACTATCGATAATCAATACACATCCTCATCGATTCATCCTTCTTCTTAACAAACAATTCTCGTGCACCCTAGGGCGAGACACTAGTTCTGATAAAGCCCTTGTCCAGAAAATCTTTCAATTGTTCCTTTAATTCTTTAAACTCTAGCGGGACCATGCGGTATGTCGGAATAAAAATGGGCTAAGTTCCTAGATCCAAATCAAGGCAAAAATCGATATCCTTTTCGGGTGTCATCCCCGACAAGTCTACAGGAAACACCTCTGGAAACTCATGAACAGCTGGCAAAGAGTCCATAGAAGAAACCTCAGCACTAGAATCACGAATATATGCCAAGTAAGCCAAATACCCATTCCTGACCATATGTCGATCCTTCATATAAGAAATGACCCTGCTGGTAGAATGACCAGGATTCGCTATCCACTCCAATTGAGGAAACCCTGGCAAAGCTAAGGTCATGGTCTTGGCATGACAGTCCAATATACCGTGGCAAGGTGACAACCAATCATCCCTAATATGACATCAAAATCAACCATATCCAGAAGTAAGAGATCTGCACGGGTCTCAAGAACCCCAATAATAAGTACACACATGCGATAGACACGATCTACAATAATAGAATCAACCACGGGTATGGACACATATACAGGAGCACTCAAAGAATTGCGATGCACAACTAAATACGTAGCAAAATAAAATGACACATATGAGTATGTAGACACTAGGTCAAATAAAACTAAAGCATCTCTACTACAAACGGAAATCGTACCTGTGATAACGGCATCGAATGCCTCAACCTCAGGCCTGGTTGGAAAAGCATAACATCAGGGTTGGGCCCCACCACTCTGAACTACATCCCTAGGACGGCCTCTTGTTGGCTGGCCTCTACCTCTAGCGGTCTGGCCTCTACCTCTAACACATCTACCTCCACCTCTAGCTGTCTTACCCCTACCTCTAGCTGGCCGAGCTGGTAGTGGAACACCCAGTTCCTGAACTATGGTATGAGAATCCTGATGCTGGGAACCGGTCGATACTCGAGGGAAAAATCTAGCAATGTGCCTCGGATCGCCACAAGTATAAGAAGTCCTCAGCTTCTGGTACTGCTGACCTTGGAACTGACCCTAACGGCCTAGGTAACAACCCTGAAAACTCAGGACCGAAGGTACACTGATATGAGCTGGTGATGCACTATAAGGTAGCTGGTCTGAATACTACATATGAGAACCACGATCACTTAGAGCACCGTGAGAAGCCTGTAGTGCTGAATTAAACGGCCTGGGAGGATGGCCTCTACCAAAAGAATCCCTATCCAGACGAGGCACCACTGAACCTGCCAGAATGATGAGGCCTCTTGTCAGACCCCTGACCACTCCCCTATGATAGAACCATCTCAACTCGTCTGGTCACATTGGCTGCATCCTGGAAAGAAATCTCACTCCTTGTGTCAATAGCCATCTGCAATCTAATAGGATGAGCTAGTCCCTCAATAAACCTCCTCACCCTTTCTCTCTCTTTCTATGTGAAGTATAAGAAGATCATAACGGGCCAAGTTAATAAACCTGGTATGTTACTGAGTGACGGTCATAGAACCCTGCTGGAGATGCTCAAACTACCTCTGATTCCTCCTCTGAATGATAGGAAGAAACTTCTCCAGAAATAGTTGAGAGAACTCATCCCAAGTCAAAGCCGGTGACCCAGATGGTCTAGCCAAATAATAATCCCTCCACCAAGTCTTGGCAGAACCTAATAGACGAAAAGCAACAAAGTCAACCCCATTGGTCTCCATTATCCCTATTTTCCGTATAACCTCGTGACAACTTTCTAAATAATCTTGGGGATCCTCTAAAGATATACCACCATAGGTGGTAGTAAAAATCTTGGTGAACCTGTCCAGCGTCCACAAGGCTTCAACAGACATAGCTAACCCATCACCAGTCTACGCTACAACACCTGGCTGAACTACCCCAACTGGTTGAGCTATTGGAGTATGAAATTGGGGAGCCATCTGCTCCGGAGTGCAAGTAGCAGGAGTCTTGGCTCCTCTCCAGCCTGAGAGACAACTGGCGCTACAGGGTATATGCCTACCTAAGTGACGCTCTCCATAAGTCCCACTAGATGCAGCAGAGTATCCTAGAGTACCGGGGTGGCGATAAAACCCCTTTGGAACCTGAGCTGGCCCTACTGGCTGGAACCTTATCCTAAAACTCTACCTGAGGCTCCGCCACTGGTGTTGTTGCTCGAGCTCTGGGCTGAGCCCTGTCTCTACCTTGGCCTCTACCCCTCGTAGGAGCTTCCACTTGGGGCTCGGGCTATTTGTCAGCTGATGAAGCGGTACGTGTTCGCACCATCTGCGAACAACAGAGTGGAAGTTCAATTAGCATTGAGAAATCAAGTCGCACAATAGGAAAGAATAGATGTGAAGTTTTCCTAAACTCTATAGCCTCTTGAGGATAAGCACAACCGTCTTTGTACCGATCCCTCATACTCTACCTAGCTTGTTTGTAAATTATGAGACCTAGGAAACCTAGTGCTCTCATACCAACTTGTCACGACCCGGATTTCCCACCGTCGGGATCATGATGGCGCCTACTCGCGAAAGTTAGGCAAGCCAACTAGTTTGATTTTAACACATTAGCAATTAACCCAAACGGAGATAAATAGTAAATAAAACTAAGAAGATATAATGTGCAGAAGTGTTTTAGAAATTCAAAATTACTCCAATACATGTCTACCCCGATGATCCGGTGTCACAACTTTACGAACATCTACGAATTTCTACAAACACTAGTTTACAAAGAAAGTACAATTATTCTCGAAATGAAAAGAGACAGTATATCTAAAACAAAAGTAAGGGGACTCCAGAGTCTGAAAACGCCGGCAGATCTGCAACAATTATTCTCCTATGGACTGAAGGCAGCAACGCACGGTTTACTCACGAGGTCCAGCACTGAGATCTGCACAAAAAATGCAGAGTGGAGTGTCAGTACAACCGACCCCATGTACTAGTAAGTGTCGAGCCTAACCCCGGCGAAGTAGTGATGAGGCTAGGACAGGAATCATATAAACCTGTGCAGTTAAATCATATACGAATAGAACAATAAGAACAGGAAATAAGAGATAAAGATAGGAAGGGGAACATGCTGCGGGGAATATCAAATTCTAATAGTAATTCAATAGAGAAGCATAATGGACACCATATTTATATCAATAGGAATAAGGAAGATAGTATCATGTGCACGGCATCACCCTTCGAGCATTACCTCTCATAATCATGGCACGGCATCACCCTTCGTGCATTAATTCTCAAAATTATGGAACGACATCACCCTTCGTGCATTAACATTCATAATATCAGCACGGCATCACCCTTCGTGTATTAACACTCATAATATCGGCACAACATCACCTTTAGTGCATTAACACTTACTGACAATATCACACACGGCATCACCCTTCGTGCTTTACACTTTTCCTCACCCAAACAATAGAAACAATACATTCTGGCAAGGGAATCAACATTAGAAACAAATATATCCCCGCAAGGGAATCAGCTATAATCAACTCGTTTCAACAGTTACTTCAGAAAATAAATCTCGTCTTGAGCCAATACTCAACAATGGTCAATTACCAAGAATTTTTCATAAGTCTTGTTCAACAGTGATAATCATCATCTTCGCATTTGCGATGAAAATGTCGCATTTGCAACATAAGGGGCCTTCGCAATTCCGGCCAAAACGTTGCATTTCCTACATTATTGTCGCATTTTCTAGGCCTGCTCACTTTGCATTTGTGAAGCCTGATCTCACAATTGCGAGATAAGAGCCCTGTTCAAAACACCAGATGCATCAGCTGAGTTTTCCTAAGTTCTAATCACTCTGTGGCCTATCCAAAACTCACCCGAGCCCTCGGGGCTCTAAACCAAACATGTCTAAAAATATCTTACGGACTTGCTCGTGCGATCAAATTATCAAATTAACATCAACAAATATGAATTTAGTACCAAAATTCATGAAATTCTTAAGAACATTGAAATTTCCATTTTCTCAACTATGGGTCCGATTTATACCAAATCAACTCCGATTCTTACCAAATTTTACAAATTCAACTTAATTATTATTTTAAACTTGTACCGGGCTCCAAACCAAAGTACGAGCTCGATACCATCAAGATCACACACCATTTTATTTCTAAAAGTCTTTATATTTTCCAGCAAATAATTTTCTTTAAAAATTCTTTTCTCGGGCTAGGGACCTCGGAATTCGATTCTGAGCATACTCCCAAATCCCACATATTACTACGGACCCTACGGGACCGTCAAATCACGGATCCAGATCCGTTTATCAAAAATATTAACCAAAGTCAACTGTATTCAATTTTAAAGGCCAAATTTAATATTCTTCTTAAATTCCACATAAAACCGTTCTGGAAACGTGCCCGGACTATGCACACAAATCAAGGAGAATGAAAATAAGGTTTTCAAGGCCTCAGAACCTGGATTCGGATTTTAAAATACAGGATGATCCTTTGGTCCATCACATTTCTGCCCAGCGATTTCCGTTTCTGCGAGGGGTCCACCGCACCTGCGGTCCCGCTTCTGTGGATCGAGCTCCACACCTGTAGAAATTCATTAAGTCCCCAAGCACCGCACCTGCGCTCCTTTCCTCGCAAATGTGGTTCCACTTTTGCGGTCCTTGAGCCGTATGTGCGACCAACTAACCTCATGCCTCATACCATATCTGCGCTTACCAAAACACTTTTGTGGCACCGCACCTGCGGTCTCATATACGCATGCGCGGTTATAGCAGGTTTAGCAATATTAAAAACATCATAAGTCCAAATTCCAATCCGTTAAGCATACAAAACTCACCCGAGAGACGCCCGGGACCTCAACCAATAATACCAACCAATCCTAAATTATCATACAGACTCAGTCGAATCCTCAAATCATATCAAACAATGCTAAAACCACGAATCACCCTCAAATCCAAACCTAATAAACTTGAATTTCCAAAACTCTACAACTGATGTCGAAATCAACTGAACCATGTCTGATTGACCCCAAATTTTGCACACAAGTCATTTTCAACACTACGGACCTATTTCAACTTTCAAAAATGGATTTTGACCCCGATATCAAAATTTTACTATCGGTCCGAAACTTAAAAAATTCAACTTTCGGTATTTCAATCCTAAATAAGGTACGAACCTCAAAAACACAATCTGGACATGCCCTTAAGCCCGAAATCACCCAAGGAAGCTAATGGAATTGACGAAATTCTGTTCCGGACTAGGGTCCAAATTTTAAGACTTAAACTCTCATTTAGGGACTAAGTGTCCCAAAACACTCCAAAACTCAAGATGAATCATCTCGGCAAATCACAATAACAGAAATGGACATAGGGAATGTAGTTAATAGGGGATCGAGCCATTAATTCCCAAAATGACCGGCCGGGTCGTTACATCCTCCCCCTTTTAAAATGTTCGTTTGTCCTCGAAAGAGCATAGAGACATACCTGAAGTGGTGAAAAGATGAGGGTAATAGCTTCGCATATCCTGCTCGGTCTCCCAAGTTGCCTTCTTGATTGACTGACCCCGACACTGAACCTTTACTGATGCAATACTCTTTGACCTCGGCTTTCGAACCTTCCTATCAAGTATAGTCATTGGCTCCTCAACATAAGATAGGTTCTTGTCCAACTGGATTGAACTAAAATCCAACATATGCGACGGATCACCGTGATACCTACGGAGCATCAAAACATAAAATTCCGAATGAACTCCTGCCAAGCTGGGAGGTAAGGCTCATAAGCAACCTCCCCAAAACATCGCAATACCTCGAAGGGGCCAATAAACCTTGGGCTCAATTTTCCCTTCTTCCCAAATCTCATAACGCCCTTCATAGTAGAAACCCAAAGCAAGACTCGCTCTCCAACCATAAATGACATTGTGAGCCTTTCGATTCGCATAACTCTTTTATCTGGACTGGGCTGAGCGAAGTCTATCTTGAATCACCTTAATTTTGTCCAAGGCATCCTGAACCAGTTTGTTCCCAATAATCTAGCCTCGCCCCGCTCGAACCAACCCACCAGGGATCTACATTGCCTACCATACAATGCCTCATATGGTGCCATCTGAATGCTAGACTAATAACAACTGTTGTTGTAGTCAAACTCTGCAAGTGGTAAGAACTGATCCCTTGAACCTCCAAAGTCCATCACACACGCACGGAGCATATCCTCAAGAATCTAAATAGTGCGCTCGGACTGTCCATCCGTCTGGGGGTAAAATGATACTCAACTCCACCCGAGTACCCAACTCATGTTGTATTTCCCTCTAGAACCATGATGTGAATTGAGTACCTCTATCTAAAATGATAGAAACTAGAATACCATGCAGATATACAATCTCCCAGATATAAATCTCAACTAACTGCTCTGAATAATAAGTGGTACACGCCGAAATAAAGTGTGCGGACTTGGTCAGCGGATCTACAATCACCCAAATGGCATCGAACTTCCTCAAAGCCCATGGGAGTCCAACTACAAAGTCTATGGTGATCCGCTCCCACTTCCACTCTAGAATCTCTATATGCTGAAGCAAGCCACCCGGTCTCTGGTGCTCACACTTCACATGCGAATAATTGAGGAACCGAGCTACAAAGCCAACTATATCTTTCTTCATCCTCCTCCACCAATAGTGCTGCCTCAAATCCTAACATATCTTTGCGGGACCCGGATGGACGGAATACCGCGAACTGTGGGCCTTCTCCAAAATCAATTTTTGAAGCCCATCAATATTGGGTACACATATCTGACCCTGCATCCTCATTACCCCCATCATCACTAATGTTTACATATCTGGCATCACCATATAGAACCTTGTCCTTGAGGACAAGCAAATGAGGGTCATCATACTGACGCTCCCTGATATGATCAAACAAGAAAGAATGAGAAACCATACAAGCTAGGACCTGACTGGGCCTCTCCACTACTGGTAGATAAGACAAACTCCCCAAACTCTCCTCCCGGCGACTCAAAGCGTCGGCTACCACATTGGTCTTCCCTGATGGTACAAAATAGTAATATCATAGTCCTTTAGCAGCTCTAACCACCTCCTCTACTCAAGTTTAGGTCCTTATGATTGAACAGATGCTACAAACTCTGGTGATTGGTGTAGATATCACAAGGAATACCATACAAATAATGATGCCAAATCTTTTTGGGATGAACAATAGCATCTAACTCGAGATCATGGACAAGATAATTCTTCTCATGCACCTTCAGTTGTCTTGTCTGGACGTGTAGATAATCACCCTACCATCCTGCATTAATACCGCTCTGAGGCCAATCCTCGAGACATCGCAATAGACAATATAAGACCCCAAACTTATAGGCAATATCAATACTGGGGTTGAAGTCAAAGTTGTCTTAAGCTTCTAAAAGCTCTCCTCACACTCTTCTGTCCACCTGAATGGAGCACCCTTCTAGGTTAGCCTGGTCATAGGTGTTGCAATGATGAAAATCCCTCAACAAATCGATAGTAATAACCTACCAGGCCAAGAAAACTACAGATCTCGGTTGATGAGTATGGTCTGGTCCAACTCTATACTGCTTCTACTTTCTTCGGATCCACCTTGATCCTCTCACTCGATACCAGGTGACCCAAGAATGCCACGAAATCCAACCAGAACTCACATTTTCAGAACTTTGCATATAATTTCTTTTCCCTCAAGGTCTTAAGCATTATCCTTAGGTGCTACTCATGATCCTCCCGACTCCGGGAGTATACCAGAATGTAATCAATAAAGACAATGACAAACTAGTCAAGATATGGTCAGAATACATTGGGCATCAAATGCATAAATGTTGATTGGCATTGGTCAGCCCAAATGACATAACAACGAACTCGTAATGACCATACCGAGTCCAGAATTGGCTCCCAAGTATTTAACTGATGATAACTAGAACGCAAGTCAATCTTAGAAAACTCTCGAGCACCCTTTAACTGATCAAACAGGTCATCAATACGAGGCAAAGATACTGGTTATACACTATAACTTTGTTCAACTGACGATAATCAATGCACATACGGTAGAACCATCCTTTTTATTCACAAATAACATAGGAGCACCCCAAGGTGACATACTGGGCCGAATAAAGCCCTTATTAAGCAATTATTATAATTGCTCCTTTAACTTCTTCAACTCAGGAGGAGTCATACGATAAGAAGGAATTGAAATGGGTTGAGTGCCTAGCAACAAATCAATGCCGAAATCAATATATCTGTTGGGTGGCATACCCAAAAGATAAACTAGAAACGCATCAGGAAAATCCCTCACTAATGGGACTGAATCAACTGTAGGGGTATTAATACTAACATCTATCACATAGGCTAGATACGCGTCACACGCCTTCTCAACTATTCGTTGAGCCTTTAGAAATGAAATAATTCTACTGGGAATGTGATCTAAAGTACCCCTCCACTCTACTCATGGTACACCTGACATAGCCAACATCACGGTTTTGACGTGATAATCAAGAATAGCATAATGGGGCGACAATTAGTCCATGCCCAAGATAATGTCAAAATCTACTGTGCTTAGCACTAATAAATCAGATCTGGTCTCAAAACTACTAAGAGCAATCAAACACAGCCGATAACCATAATCCACAATTAAGAAAATCTCCCACATGAGTAGAAACATATAAAGGGGAACTCAAAGAATCTTGAGATACACCCAAATTCGGGGCAAAATAAGAGGACACATAAGAATAAGTGGAGCCTGGATCGATTAGAACCGATGTACCTCTATGACAGACCGGAACAATACTTGTGATAAAAGAATCGGAGGCAACAACCTCAGTATGGGAAGGAAGGGCATAGTATATGACCTGGCCTCCCCCTCTAGGGTGACCTCTGTCACGCCCCAAACCTAGGGGGTGAGACCGGCACCTGTTGCATCATCTATCCTTGTGTACCAACTTGCAACTAAGGACTCTGAACATATAATGTCACACTTTGGCCATGGGTCACATTGCCATACAATTGCAAATACAGACTAAACATCAATATAATTTTGGCCTACAATGCCGTCATAACTACTACAGCTGGAAAATCAACAAAACATACATAAAAGGCCTACAAGCTGAACATACTATACTAACTGACCAGATATGTCTACAAACCTCTATTGATGGATAAACTGTGATTGGGACAGAGCCACAGTCTACTCAAAATATATATATACATATAAATGCAAGATATACATAAAGCTCTAGACCCGGCAACTCCTAAAGATATGGAGCTTACCTGTCAAGCTGAACTAGAGCAATAACTAATGAGGAGGTCTGCCCATTGGATTATCTGAACCTGCACATATGAAATACAGTGCCCCCAAAAAAGGGACGTCGGTACGAAATAATGTATCGAGTATATAAGGAAATATAGTGAAAGCTGAACCTGAACTGATAATATAATAACTGAAAGTAATTGGAAGTCAAAGATGATATAAAGATATGCTTACCTGCTGATACTGACTCAACTCTCTCAATATAGTAAGTAAAATAGTTGTTCGGCCCTATAAGGCTCGGTTATATATAACAGCTCTGCCGTAATAGGCTCGCTCATAGGCGCTCGGCCATACTAGGCTTTATATCTCGATCAACTGGGCTCGCTCATATGCACTCAGGCACAGTAGGCTCGATATATAACTTACCATCTGATCAGAGGTTTCCCAATAGGGGCTTGCCCATCGATTATAGCTCGATGGTAATGAAAATACTTTAATACTGTATATATAAACTCTCTGCTCTCTTGACTGGGGGAAGAAAATACTCAATTGAATATGAAGTCCCGATAAGGAGAATATTGTTACTTACAAAACTATGAAAATATATGTAACTTGTGAGACTAGCAAAATATACATAAATTCTGCGATATGAATTGTTCTTTATGCCTTGTTATCAAACTCGTGTAATTACTCGATCATGCAAAATGAAGGAAGAGCTTAGGCTTAACATATCTGGAGTAGGAAAAACTCTGTATAATATTCCACTGGAAACCTTCGTCGATTGAACTTAGAACCTAAAAATTGGATTAAGCTTCTGCGCTTCGAAATTGAGGGACGAAATCTTGCTTTGTTTTTGTTGAAATTTGGACAACAATTGCTTCAAATGAAAGCTTTCGTTTGGAATTCCCAAGAAGCAATTTTGTTTGAAATGAAATGCTTCTGCTTTCAATGTTGTTCTTGGCTTTTAGGTAGATTGGTTTGTCCTTTTACAAAGAATTCTAATAAAATCCATGGACAAGATTTATAAGTCTTTTAGACTTAATTCTTGGTTTGGCTACATAATAGCCATCTGGCAAGGTGACTTAAGAGTCATTATTTTCCTATTGTGGCTTTATGCCATGAGGAAGGGTGGGTGAAGATTATTAATCTTTACCCACTTATTAGTTAACTGGATAATGTCCCGTTACCCGATAATTAATTAATTACCCGCATAATTTAAAAATTATCTCGAATTATTAAAAATACTATTCTCTTTTAACACATCTTATACGCCTTACTACCATGGCTATGGGGTACCTTGTATGGTACTAGTCTATAAATACCGAGTATTTAGCTCGGGCCGTATTTTATCTCAAAATGCCAAACTTCGATAAAATTTGTTTCTTCGATATTACTTACCCTCTTACCTTCACGAATTTACTCATCACTTATAATCCATATAATCCCTAAATAATTTTTTCCTTTGACTGATGCCAGTTACCTTACGGCAAATTCAATGTACAATACTAAAGGGTGCAATATCATCATAATACTGTGGGGCATAATATTATTCCCCCCTTTGGAACATTTGTCCTCGAATGTTGACTGATGCACTTATCAATTTTATAACTTGTATCTCCCGAATAGTTTAGAACTTCCTTGCTATCTAGGCGATTATTCTGTGAATAAGTCCAGAGTCCAGGGCATTCCCCTCGTTAGGCCTCCTTCTCACACCACAACTTGTAGCCTTAATCCTTCCAATTTCGTAATTGTTGATACCTTTCATCACGCAGGCTGTACAATTTTGACCTTGTAAGTGTGCCCAATCTCTAGGCTTCATATGTAGAGATTGATAAGATGTCCTTTTGGGCATCTATGAGTATACTGAAGTTTTTTGCTCGGTACTTTATTGAATTCACGAATATTTATCTCGTTGCACATGTTCGTTTAGCCATCCGTATGAATTTACTGCCATAACTCTTACTTTAATTTATCGATGCTGAGGTTTGCTACCAAATCCCATCTTACTCTCGATGCTTATTCCATATGTATAAATCTAAGTCCTTTAATTCTTCCTCATTACTGCTCATCTTTTTGAATGACAACCTAATCTCACCTCATACTTTGTGACTTTTGTCCATCCATTGTTGATTCACCTCAATATTGATCTACAATATACCACTGATAACTTGAAACTTCTTATGTAATAATTTTGCCCTAGGGCTTACGTTACATCAAGGAATATTCGAAATAATTTTTCTTATCCACTTAACAGTGATACTGTACTTCAATGACTGTATTTTATAGCGCCCCAAGGTGATTCTCTTACATGAGTATTTTAATCTCGTACAATTCGTGAATCCCTTTTCTTTTACTTCCTTATTTTTTAAATCATTACTCAATCAAAGGCCCAAACGGCATCCTTTATCTATCACAATTACACCCTTATTCTACTATTAGGACAGCATTCTATCTTTTATAAATGCTACTTATGAAGAGTAACTTCTTTGAGTCCATTTAGGCTATACTAAGTTTACTAGAACATAGAGAAGCCATTAGCTTCCTTGTTTTCATAGGCCTAATCCCGAGGACTGATACATTCCCGTCACCTTCTTACTGTCCTTTCTTATCCGTATTCATGTCTTCCTAAAACCTTGTCGCTTTACCATACTTTAGCTCGGGACCTATACATATATATTTATACTACTCATAATCTTCCTTTAACTTACTTAAATTTTCTTATGTTATTTTAGAACATCAAGACATCACATCGTCTCTAACTCTTTACTTTCTTAACTAGACCTCTCGATACCTAGAAATCATTTGTCACACCCCAAAATCCGAGGAGCGCAACCGGCGCTCAACCGAGTAAACCCAATTGAGCAAGCCTGTTAGACTTCATTCTACCCAACCTAGTTCATGAATAAGGAGGGAATGTTATCCCATTTTATCATAACACTAAGCAATCTTCCATTAGAAACTTCCATTGCATATCTGTTAATGCCTTCATTCATAGTTTACAAAATATTGCAAGTTTACAAGCTTAATGAAAACATGTTTATTAAGTACAAACTTTTCTAGTCCGGACTCCCAACATTAACCACAACCCACAAATAGTCTACAGAGCCTCTAAATACAGTAGAAAAGTAATAGGGAAATGCCGGCAACAAGGCTTCGGCTATACCTCAAACTTGATGAGAAAATAAATAAAGATACATGACATGACCCCATGACGGAGTGGGGCTCACCAAGACTGCTGGGAAGAGAGTACCGCTATCACTGGCCGATGCCGCTCGCTGAGGAACCACGTGTATCATAAAACGATACAGTGCCCCTGGCAAAAGAGACGCTAGTGCCGTCGATTATCACTAGTATGTAAGGCTAAAAGTCCTCTTTCAAAAAAAGATGTCCATATAAGCAGAACAAAACATAGGAGCAGCAAGTCGCAATCCACAATATCCAAATAACTAATTGAAACATAAATATTTTCAAGTAAGAAAATACTATATATATATATATATATATATATATTGTTGGGAGATCACTAGCACCGATATACCACCGTCTTTTTTAGCACAGAGTCTGATCACGCCCGATCGGCTAGGCCATCTCCCCACGGAACAATGTGGTTTGACATTATGATGCGAAAGAAAGTTGTTACTGGAATAGTACCACCATGTGCGCAACATGGAGTCTGATCTCCACCCGATCACCTAGGCTGCCTTCCCACATATGCCGTGTGGGTTGGATTTTTCTTTTCCAATTCACAGGTATTAGTTTCATCTCACTTTGGGGAAATAGTCACACTCCACTCGTACACCGGTGTGTGTAGTTTCAGGTGTGGGCCTCATGACCCACCCTTCCTCGGTATTGCTAATGATACTCCCAAAAAAATATTTTTGATTTGATTTAATACTGCACACAATTGTAGTATAAATACAAGTATACAAATATAGCATACATGCAACTATGCTTATTTCCATACCTTTCATAATTTATAGCTTTTATTAATGTTCTCAGTTTCTCTCGATAACAATATCTCTTTGCCCCTTTGGGCCTTTCACAAGGTTCAACTTTCTCATGGCACGAAGGATGTCTATGGTTTTCCACATTTTCATCTCCTTTATTTCCAAGGATCGCCAACCAATATCAATGTACCAAATATTTCGGAAATTATATATATATATATATATATATATATATATATATATATATATATATATATATATATATATATATATATATATATATATTCGAGTTCAATGGTAATAGAATCATCAAACACAAAGGATTCTTCCCAAGGAGGGACATGTCAACCAACAATTAAAATACACACTGGGATTATAAGCAAGTAATCACCTCAGTTATCCTTAAATTACTCCTTTCCTATTTTAACAATGGTACAATTTCAACATCAGGATGTATAAGGACTCACATTGTAATGTATGTAAATTAAAAAACAGGGAATATCTAGAACAACCGCTTATGGATTTAATTCGGGTACAAGACCTTTAGGTCATTCTTTTTTCGAAGCTAGTTCATAACAGCTGGGTCGAGGCTTATTTCATAATTTGTTTCACATTTCCCATTCGATTCATTTCCAAACATCTTTATAGTTTATCAGCAAATAGACACATTCAATCAAGGCATTTAGTACACATAAGAGAAATTAGGGGCATTAAACAAATTGAATCTTTATCACCCAATTAAGATACTAACCTTCATTTAAAGTGTGACTCAAGGCTATATCATTTGGTGGACAAAACATACTTAAACTCACAAAACAATATGGATTTCACTTTCGAGATAGAAAGTTTAGCCTACAATCCTCGATTGAGCTTTCCTTAAGTCTTACTATACTCTGAGACTCTTAGCAACGTCAATCTTTCGGAAACATGACAAATTGAACCACAAATTAGAAAGGTGATCATAGTTCTAGCTCACTTGAGCATATTCTCAAATACAAAGTGTGCATTATGCTTTTAAAAACAATTTTGTGAAAGATTCTTCTATCCTCATCCCATCTTTAGCTCAATGCCTCACAAATATGTTAAGAACTTATGTATGCAAGAAATCCACCCCCATCCCCATGGATTATCCATCTAGTGGTCTATCTTAGTTATATCTAATAATTAAGAGCTTGGGTTACGGAACCTTACCTCTTAGGAAGAAGACCTAGGTACCTTTCTTGACAAATCTTCAAGGTCTAAGCAAGCTTTTTTGGAGAAATGTTGATGAAGAAACCCTTCTTCCTATAGGACCCTCTCACTCTCTCTAAATGCATCAGAAAATAGGCCTAAAATGAAGGGTATCATATAATATATTGACATGGGGTCGGGTAAGAAAATTAGAAATTTGGAGCCCCAGAACAGATCTGTGATCACATTTGTAATCGCATAATGGACATGCGGTCGCAAAATGGACCGCAAAATGCTTCCCCAAAAACTGGACACACTTACTGGGTATGCGACAAGAATGTAGTCCGCATTCACGTTTTGCAGTTGCATAATGAACCGTAGAACTGCGCCTCACAAAATCCCAAGGAAATTATGCAACGACTATGCGGTCTATATTTTGGTTATGCGATCGCATAATTGACTAGTTGACTTCAAATTTGGCCAACACACTCACTCACTTGCGGTAAAAATATGGTCCGCATACTTGATATGCGACCGCATTATTGACCGCAAAATTGGAATTTTTCTGGAAAACATAATTTCTTGACTTTTAATGCATAGCTTATTCCAAAAGGGTCCGAACCTCGGCTCGCAAGCTCGCCGCGAAGAATTTTACGAATTTCTAACACATATTTCTAACTTGGCACTACGAGATCTCGGGTTTTGAGTAAAAATTTTCATGGGGTCTTACATCATTGACTAGAAGATATACCACTGACGATGCCCTATCATTCTTGGATATCGAATCCTTGTGCTTCTAGGCCTTTTATCCGAAGTATGGACTATTTGCAATCTTCTACATTTGAGTATCTCGGACGTTGTTCACCTTTACCTTACTTAAAATCTTGTATCATATATTCTATCTTTTTCATAACCGTCCTTCCACATAGGTACGATTCACATTTATAACTTGAAGCTTTATTATAATACTTGCACCTCTGGTACATACACAATCCCATGGGAGTTTCATACTGACTTCTTATGAGACCGGTACCCTTCTAACTGGCTTTATTGTAAAGCTGTTGTATAACATAGTTGTTGTGCTATCATTTTTGCACCTCTAATGTTAAGAGTGATTCTGCTATATTCTCAATTATGATTCTTATAACTTCTAGGTCCAATAATCAGATTCCTAATTTACTTTATTGATGTAACTCTTTAGTTTCCTTCTTCTTCTGATCGGCCTTTATACTGGCTTAAGTTATCGTCCAATCTGTGGCTCATGGTATTAGTTATTATTTTAGCCCTCCATGGATGCTATGGAACATCCATGACACAATCTTCTAACAATTCATTTCTTTGTCTATGACCTGGGCTGAATTCTTTCTTTTAACTTATACTAGAATCTTTTACGGCTGTATGATTATCAACATATATGTTGCATGTATAAAAATCCAAACTCTTAAGAGTGTTCATAATGTCACCACCTCGAGATCATTGATCAAATAATTTTTTCTTTCCTTTTCAAGTTTTATTTAACGTAAGCTATTACCTTTCTTGATCTTTCTTCCCCCTTGTTGCGTGCATGCTTAGCTTATCTTAGCTTCTATGCATGCCGAAATTTCGGTACAACTCATACGATATTCGAATATTTCTTTTTATTTTTACTTCCTGTTCACTAGCCACGGTAGATTCCTCTTTCTTATGGAGGACGTACAATGTTGTTCTGAAATTGTTGTTACAAGACCATTTCCTCTTTAGGTCATTGTTCTTAGGTTGAAGCCTTCTTCCTCATTTCCTCAGCTAATCTTTCGTTGTAGTACTTAGGGAGAACCCTTGACTCTTGTAAAGAGTGAGCTTATTACAGACCTTTTGATGTCTATAATTATCCGTAGTTGTTTACCTCCATGCCCTTGTGCTTGTAGGGTTGCTTCTGAATTAATATTGTTAACTATCTTCACAGTGGCACTCTCTTTTATTCTCGTAACATCCATACGGTACATTTAACTACCTCGACTCCTATTTGAATACATCTCAAGTATTATGATGACGTTACTGCGAGGCTGTATTCTCCATGTTGGGGTTCACTATATTTATCTTCCATGATCAGTTGATTTGCCTGTAACCTCTTGTCTGGTCATGACTAGGCTCTTCCTGAATCAACTACTAACTACTCGTTGGTCCATTCTCGTATCAATATTCCTTATAATCTTTCTTGCATTATTTTCTTTGTCTTAACTTATGTCTCGCACTGGCTCCTTATTTATTAATAACAGCTTGGGCAGGAACTTTTACTTTCTCTCCTTGACGTTGTGCTTGCATAATATTCTTGAATAGTAGCATATTTGTAAGATTTGGATAAGTGCCATCTCATTCACTAGAACCACTCAATTCTGGCTTAATGCCACATCACTCCTTATTCCCCCCTTTAGGGGTGTACTAAGAGTTGAAGCCACGGGGATCTACCTATAGATGTTTTACCTCTTCATCTTTGGCATCATTACTCATCATCAATGACCCTTACTCGCCTTGCAATAATCTTTCTGTACCAAGATAACAAAATTCCTTACTTGCGATGATGACACTTAGTGTAACAGGAATATACATTGCCTTAAGCTTAACTTTGCTCACATTGCTTGCTTTAAGGAAGCTGTAACGACCCGACTGGTCGTTTTTGAAATTTATGCCCCGATCCCCTATTAACTGTTTCACCTAAGTTCATTTCTGCTATTTTGGTTTGTCAGAACGTTCGGTGTTGAGTTTTGGAGAGTTTTGGGACAATTAGTCCCTAAATGAGAGCTTAAGTATTGGAAAATGGTCTGTAGTTGAAACAGTGTGAATACGGCCTCGGAACAGAAATCTGATGGTTCTGTTAGTTCCGTTAGGTGATTTTGGAGTTAGGAGCGTGTTCGGAATGTATTTTGGAAGTCCGTAGCTAATTTAGGCTTGAATTGGCGAAATTAGTATTTTGTCAATTTCCGGTTGATAGGCGATATTTTGATCCGGGAGTCGGAATGGAATTGCGAGAGTTGTTATAGCTTCATTAGGTGATTTGGGATATGTGTGCAAAATTTTAGTTCCTCTGGACATGTTTTGGTTGGGTTTTTTATCGAATGCATGTTTTGGAAGTTTTAGAAGAACTTAGGCTTGAATTCGATGTAATTTGATGGTTTTGGCATTGTTTGAGGTGTTTTGATGATTGGAACAAGTTTGTATGATGTTTTAGGAGCCGTTGGTATTTTTGGTTGAGGTCTCGGGGGCCTCGGGGTGATTTCGGATGGCTAACGGGAATTTTTGAAGTTGGAAAATGCTGCAGAAATGTAGCAGTCAGTGCAGAGCAATTTTGCTCTATGCGATCACATAGCAAGGGCTGCAATCGCATAGAAGGATTTTTGGGGGCTGTTTGGTTGTGCTATGCGATCGCATAGCAGGTGTTGCGATCGCACAGTGTTGTTGGATGGTGCAATGGCATCGCAGAGGTCCAGTTGCGATCGCATAGGGTAATTTCGAGGACTAAAAATTTTGTTCTATGCGATCGCATAGGGTTAGCTACAGTGCCATGACAGAATGTTAAAAACAGTTCATCCGCGAACCCAAACCCATTTTCCATCATTTTTGAGCATTTTGAGAGCTACTTGGGAGCATTTGAAGCGGGTTTCGACTGGGATTGATTGGAGGTAAGTATTATGAGTTAAAAACATGATTATATTGTAGAATCATCCTTGAGAATTTAGCCAAACTGTAAGAAATTAGGGCTTGAGTTTTGAATTCTAAATTCGAGATTTGAGGGGCTATTTGTGGTCCGAATTGAGAGATTTTTATATGGTTAGACTCGTGAGAGTGCGAGGGTTCTGGAAATATAAATTTATCTGATTCCGAGATGTGAGCCCGGGGGCATTTTGGTCATTGTACATAAATTCTGCGTATTAGCTTAGAATTTAATTGTAGAATCAATTACATGAATTATTATTTAAAATATTCAATTTAATTGAATAGATTTGAGCCATTTGGAGTCTGATACTCGTGGCAAAAGCGTAATTTCGGGTTGACTTGCACTTGTTCGAGGTAAGTGGTTTGTCTAACCTTGTGTGGGGGACCTTATCCCTTAGGATGTGATATTTGGTAACTGAATGCCTTGTACGTGAGGTGACGAGCGCGTACTTGAGCTAATTGTTGAAAACCCAAATTTTTACTTAAAATAGTTGAACTGAGTTTCTTTCATATTTGCTTTATTCTACTTGCTATTATAACCCGTGCTAGTATAGAAAAGCATGTTTAGTTGATCAAAATTGCCTATTTGCCTTAATTGCAATTACGTGGAGCATTTTAGGCCAAGATTATATGTTGCCTTGTATTGTTGTACTTTAAATTCTGAATATTCTCTGATTTTGGTTGCGCATTTACATTGGGACTACGGATGTGGGATTCTGGTAGCTCCCCTCTTGTTTGTTTTCTTTGGGACTGCGGGTTCGATTCCCGATAGATCCCCCTGCATATTTATTTTGGGACTACGGGTTAGATTCCCAGTAGATCCTCTTGCATATTGATAGTTGGACTATAGGACGGTATTCCGGAAGATCCTTCAGATATACTCATTCGGTGGACTACGAGACGGTATCCCGGGAGCTCCTCGAATAGATTGATAAAATAAACTACAGGGCGGTATCCTGGGAGATCCTCATTATTGGTACTGATATTGAGCTATTTACTCTGTGTTATCTTATTTGCTGCGTGTTAATTGTTGTTTGTGTAATCTGAGTTATTTCATAGTTGTATATCATTATTTCTGCTTATTTCATACTATTGTCGGTATTATTATTATATTTTATCTCTGTAGGGCCCTGACCTTCCTCGTCACTACCCAACCGAGGTTAGGCTTGGCACTTACTGAGTATCGCTGTGGTGTACTCATGCCCCTTCTATGCATGTTTTTCAAGTGCAGCTCCAGGTACTTCCACCCAGGCGCACTATCCTCGCAGCGGAGAGATCTAGCAGATACTTTGAGGTATATCTGCCACATCTGCAGACCAGAAGTCTCTATCTTATTCAAGCTTTAGTATATGACTTTTCCTTTCTTTCGATTGTGTAGACATTCTTGAGTTAGAGCAGTGTACTTCATTTCTATTAGGCTGTGTTTCCTGTAAGTTTTCGGGTTTTTGGTGTTGTTTTGGTTTTCGTGATATGGGTTGTATTATGCTAAGTGGAACTTATACACGGTTTTCTCCTGATAGTGAGATTTTCAGTTGTTTGCTTCCGCAAGTTAGTTTGTTTTCCGCAAGTTAGTTTGTTTTTCGCAAGTTGTCTAAATTCCGCACTTTTAGGCTTACCTAGTCGTAGGGACTAGGTGCCATCACGATATGTTCACGGTGGGCGAACTGGGGTCGTGAAAGAAGCATCTTCATGAGTGACCCTTCTTTGAATTCATCATAGATCTTCTTCTGTTGTCCATTCTATTATTGTCGGAACGCAATCTAAAATCCTCATGATATTTTCTATCATCAAATCATTCATTCCCTAATTCATTTTTAGTTTATCTTGTTCATCACTCCATACTGATTTCTATTACTCTAGGGTCTAACTTTTCCTTCTGTTAAATACGTTATAGTTGTGAACTTTTTTCTTAAAATGAGGATATGACTGTATGGCCTATATTCTTTTATTGTCTTAAGGCCCATCACCTCTCGTCTCTTTCTTCATTTGACTATAGATACTGTAATACTCTACCGTTGTCACCCATGTATCTCATCTCACTCATAATTCTTCCTTATCTCTCTTTTCATTACTCTACTAATATTTCTGTCTATCCATTTCTTGTGAAAACTTCAACAAGACATTCTTTCATTTTTTTTATCTCCTTGCTTCATTCATCGGCTCTTCGTGTTGCTCAATGTCCTCGTTCTACTAGGGACGAGAGTCACACTAAGGTAATACTTATCCCTTCCAGGCTTTCAATGCCTATCTTCAGAATTTTTTTATCATGCAAGTATTCATATCTAATTGTAATATTCTAGAATGCATCACCTGGGTGTCTTACAAGGAGATATATTAGCACATCTGTAATATCCTTTGGAAATGTCAACTAATACAAGCAATCTATTAACCATTTTGGGTTGCTTTATCCCCAACTGGATTCTAATGTTCTGTCCTTTTCTCAAACTACACTCGTTAACCCCTATAGGGCATAACTGAGATGGGTGCGGCCAATTGTAAATACCTCTGTTATTAATGAAGGTAACTCAAAATGCTTGTATCTCTCTTCCTGAATTGTAGGTAATATTCATATCTACTAATTAGGTACCTCGTACCCTTCTTCACCTTACTTTTTTTGCTTGCTGAAACTTTACTTATATTCTTAATCTCTCATTGTCCTTCACCATAAATATGGATAGCTATTCTTGCCTTAAGATTTCTTATCAGGAAGCTTACACCTTTCAGTACACCCATGATCTACTAAAGACCTCATATTTACTTATCATAGGCATCATACGAAAATCCAATTCCTCTGACTCAACTCTTCCACAACTATCTCTCTTTCCTACCTTCTTTCCGGATGTATGCATCGTCTTGTTATGAACAAAATAGAATTTCGAAATTTGAATTCTTATAAGTGAGCTCTACTACACGATCTAGAGTAAGAAGAGAGTGATAATCCCAAATGCTTTGTAACCTCCTGCTTATAAGTGTGGTGCAAGACACACCCATAAATAAGACTCTACTAGACACGGCTTGTAGACTCCCTAGGATAGAATTGCTCTGATACCACTTTTGTCATGCCCCGAACCTGGGGAACGAGACCGATACCCGGTGCCTCATCTATCCTTGCATACTAACTTGCGACTAAGGGACTCTGAACATATAATGTCACACTTTGGCCATGGACCACATTGCTAGAAATTGCAAATACTGACGAAACATCAATATAATACTAGGCCGACAAGGCCGTCATAAGTACTATAGCGGGCAAATCAACAAAATATACATAAAAGGCCTACAAGCCCAACATACTGCACTAACTCACAGGATATGTCTACAAGGCTCTACTGACGGATATATTATGATCGGAACAGGGCCACAATCTACTCATAATATATATATATATATATATATGTGTGTGTGCGTGTGTGTGTGTGTGTGTGTAACTCTAGACCCGGCTACTCCGAAGGTTATGGAGCTTACCGATCAAGCTGAACTCGGGAAACACCTAATGAAAAGGTCTACCCATTTGTCTGTCTGAACCTGCACACATGAAATGCAGCGCCCTCAGAAAGGGACGTCGGTACAAAATAATGTACCAAGTATGTAAGGCAATATACTGAAAGTTGAACCTGAACTGATAATATAATAACTGAAAGTAATAGGAAGTCAAAGATGATATGAAGATATGCTTACCTGTTGATACTGACTCAGCTCTCTCTATATAGTAAGTAAAATAGTTGTCCGGCCCTATAAGGCTCGGTATATATATAACTGCTCTGTCGCTCGCTCATAGGCTCTCGTCCATACTAGGCTCTGTATCTCGACCAACCGGGCTCGCTCATATGCGTTCGGCCATAGTAGGCTCGGTATATAACTTACCATCTGATCAGAGGTTTTCCAACAGGGGCCTCCCCATCGATTATAGCTCGATGGTAATGTAAATACTTTAATATTGTATATATAAACTCTCGGCTCTCTTGACTGGAGGAAGAAAATACTCAATTGAATATGAAGTCCCCATACGGAAAATATTGTTACTTACAAAACTATGAAAATATACATAACTTGCGAGACTAGCAAAATATACCTAAATTCCACTAAATGAATTGTTCTTTATGTCTCGTTATCAAACTCGTGTAATCACTAGATAATGCAAAATGAAGGAATAGCTTAGCCTTAATATACCTGGGGTAGAAAAAACTCCGTATAATATTCCGGTGGAAATCTTCGTGCATTGAACTTGGAACCTAAAAATCAGATTAAGCTTCTGCGCTTTGAAATTGTGGAACGAAATCTTGCTTTGATTTTGTTGAAATCTGGACGACAATTGCTTCAAATGAAAGCTTTGGTTTGTAATTCCCAAGAAGCAATTTCGTTTGAAATGAAATGCTTCTGCTTTCAACGTTGTTCTTCGCTTTTAGGCAGATTGGTTTGGCCTTTTACAAAGAATTCTAATAAAATCCATGGATAAGATCTATAAGTCTTTAAGACTTAATTCTTGGTTTGGCTACATAATAGCCATCTGACAAGCTGACTTAAGAGTCATTATTTGCCTATCGTGGCTTTATGCCACGTGGAAGGGTGGTAAAGATTATTAGTCTTTACCCACTTATTAGTTAGACATTACCCTGTAATTAATTAATTACCTGCATAATTTAAAAATTACCTCAAATTACTTAAAATACTACTCTCTTTTCACACATCTTATACACCTTACTATCATGGCTATGGGGTACCTTGTATGATACTAGTCCATAAATACCGGGTATTTAGCTCAGGCCGTATTTTATCTCAAAATGTCAAACTTCGACAAAATTTGTTTTCTTCGATATTACTTACCCTCTTACCTTCACGAATTTACTCATCACTTATAATCCTTATAATCCCCAAATAATCTTTTCCCTGGACCGATGCCAATTTCCTTACTACAAATTCAACGTACAATAATACAAAGTGTAATATCGTCGTAATACTGCGGGGTGTAACAACCTCTACCTCCCGGACCTTCACCTCTAGCTGGCTAAGTAGGTGGGGTAAATGGTGATGTGATCATAGCCTGGGAACTCTGTGGAGCACGCTGTGACTGAGAAGGCTATGGAGGTGCATCCCTCCTAAGTTTAGGCAATCCCTCACCAAATGGCGTGTATCGCCACACTCAAAATAAGCTTTGGGAGGGTGTGATTTCTTGTACCAGCTCGGGCCAGGTCTGCTGGACTGACCACTGAAAGCACCCCGTGTAGGAGGCACAATTGATACTAGAGGTGCATAATAAGGCTCTTTAGGCCTAGGCGGAGCTGGATTACCACTGGATGTGGAAGAGCTGAATGAACGGGGCGACTCATATAACCTCTACCATGACGAACTGCAGCTGGGGTACGGGCACTAGAATAATGGCCCGACTCTCAAGACCTCTTGGCCTCTCTCTCCTCTCTATCCCGATCAAGCATGCCCTCTAATCTCCTAGCAATGCTCACCACCTGCTGATAAGTAATATCCATCTCTAGATCCCGGGCCATGCTAGTCCCTCTATAAATCGGCAAACTCTCGCACGAACTGTGGTAATCAAGGCCAGTGCATGCCTAGCTAAGTCAGTGAAACGGACAGCATACTCAGACACAGTCATAGTACCCTGGTGCAAATGCTCAAACTCCGAGCGTCATGCGTCCCTGAGGCTCTGAGGAATATACTCCCTCAAAACATGTCTGAAAATGGGGTCCATGTAAGGCAAGCTGCCTCTGCTGAACTGTCCAACTCAAAGGTATGCAACCGCTGATAAACTGCTCCTCGAAGCTAGAAGGCAGTAAAAAGAAACCCCACTCGATCTTGATATAGCCATAGTGCGGAGGATACGTTGTCACTCCTACAGAAATCCCTGAGCATCCTTTGATGCTAAACCATTGAATGTAGGAGGCTTCTACTTCTTGAACCTCTCAAGCCTCTGCTACTCATCCTCCGAAGATGTTGCCCTATCTTCGGGCTGAACTGGGGCTACAGGTAGTACCGGTATAACCTCTGGGATCTAACTAACCTAGACCCGCTGCTCTGGGGTACGGGCAGCGAGAGTCTGTGCTCCTCCCCCGGCCTGAGATGTGGCTGCATCAAGGGGAATCAACCCTTCCTAAGTTAGAGTGTTGTACATACTCATGAATTGTGCAAGGGTCTCCTGGAGAGCTAATGTAGTAATAGTAGGCGTATCAGGTGCTTGAGCTCCAGCTGAGCTGCTGGGACTCCTCAGTAACAGCTCACACGGGTGCTATGGCTGCACCACGTGCGTATCCTCGGCCTCTGGCGGCTCTAGCAAGGGCACGGGTGTTCGATCATGTCGGTAGCTCGTGTCCTCATAATATGTGAGAGAATAGAAGACAGAGGTTTAAAATTTTGAAATCAATAATCTCGTATGATAAGAAATCAAATGAAGTGGAATTTTTCTAACAGTTAAATAACCTCTCGAAGATAAGTACAGACGTCTCTGTACCGATCCACGAGACTCTAATAAATCGGCTTGTGATTCATAACTCCTATAAACTTAGAGCTCTGATACCAACTTGTCACGACCCAAGTTCTCCCTCCGTGAACTATCGTAACGGCACCTAGTCTCTACGACTAGGTAAGCCTAACACATTGCGATAATTGAATTAAAGATACGAAACAAGCCAACAAACAGGTAAATATAATAAAAGAGCTTAAGATGTCGCTCAACATATGGAATAGTAACACTCTCGACTGAATATAACACTTCCAAAACTCGGAATCTCATGAATCACAAGCTAAAAAAAATACATAATGCTCTTTAACTCCAGAAGTCTAAATGAACGAAACATACAAGAAAGTCTATATCTGAAGGGAGAATAGAGAGGGACTTCTAGGTCTGGGGACGCGGCTTATATACCTCGAAGACTCTGGATCACCTCGCCTCACGGATAGTATGGCTGAGTAAAAGAACCTGGATCTGCACATGAAAACATATGCAGGAAAGGGCATGAGTACGACACAACAGTATCCAGTAAGTGTCAAGCCTAACCTCGGTCGAGTAGTGACGAGAAAGGTGAGGGACCTACTACTTATATATATAACAAGGAAAAACAGTGTGAAAGGTGATAGTATAATAAAAATACTAACAGTCAATGAAAATGAAATCACAGAAAGAAATAACTCAGTACAGAGAGATAGCAACAGGGGATCTCCCAGGATAACATCCCATAGTCCCAAACGTAAATGTGCATAGCATCTCCCGTGATATCGTCCCGTAGTCCACATTGTAAATGTGCAGGGGGATCTCCCGGAATACTAATCCGTAGTCCCAAAGTAAATATCGAGTGCATGGGGATCTCCAAGGATACCATCCTCTAGTCCCAAATATAAATGTGCAAGGGAATTTCCTGGAATACCAATCCGTAGTCCCAAAGTAAACATACAGAGGGATCTCCTGGAATAACATTCCGTAGTCCTAAAGTAAATACACAACAGTCTCAAGAAAGAAATCTACAAGATTCTGAGGTTGTTTACTCAAACCCCGATTCTGATGTCATTTGCTAAAATATTGACCAAAGTCAAACTTGGCCTTTTAAGCCAACCTTAAGGAACCAAGTATTTCGATTTCAATCCAAACTCTTCCAAATCCCGAACCAACCATCCTCGCAAGTCTTAAATAAGTAAAAGCAAGTACAGGAAGTCTCATTTATAGGAACAGGGTTCTAACAAGAAAAATAACCGATCAGGTCGTTACAATGATGAACTCCATTTTGTAGCTCTTAGAGGACATGATCGCAGTCTGTATGTTGATCAATGGGCGCCATTTGTGAAGATCAACATTTTCCTCTATGGTTTAATACATGTTTAAATATGCATTCACCACGCACTTCCCGATAGAGCAACAACCAACTTGTTACTAACAGAAAAATATCATCAGTATATTCCTCTTAATTTGCTTCATGTGGTAATGACGTATGATAATAAGATACTCAGATGGTGCTATATTGTACCATATGTAAGTGATAGCTCAGTACCATTATCAAGAAGCTCCAAATAAAAAATAAAACAAAGAAGCCACTACCTATCTCACTTCATGTGGCATAGAGAAATTTACTCAGATTGGGGCAGGTATATATATTTGAAATAATTATTTGGATTTGTCCGGGTAAGTTTTCTATGTGTTGAAACTGGGATCACACTTCTGCAAAAATATATTTAAGGTAACTTTGGATTTCATGATTGCTCTGAGAACAGGAAGGAACTGAGTGCCCTAGCGGATAAAGAAAACAATGATCGGGCATGTTGAATGAGTATATTTTCAAGATTTAATGGTTGAAAACTGTGGGCTTTAGAAGGTTGAGAAAAGATTTTTAAATTCATCTAATTGTGGCAAGCAGTGGGCTTATGGAGTACAAGACGATGGAAGTTTTACTTTTTTGTTAATGTGGAAAATTTCAAATTTTTGAATCATGTGAAGAAATTACTAGCATTTGGCCACTACTTAGGCTTGCACCTGTATTTGTAAGTAACTTCTAAAGCTTTATTAAGTACTTTTTCAATCTCAGGAGCTCCTTCATGTTGCAACCAGAGTTGTTAGTTCTTTGTGAGGGTGGTAAAATGGTTAAAAAAAACAGTTAATCATCCATATTATTCATTAAAAATGGGTTGGATAATGAATTTTTTTTAAAATGAGTCAAATATGGATAAGAATCATATTAGCTATTTAGAGACCGATAATCAATGAGTAACCAATAGATAATCAATGGGTCTAACTTTTACATTTGTAAAGTCTCAAATTAAGGGTTTCTCAAGTTAGGGAGACTAAGAATTCTCCCAAAAGTAATCGTATGCAATAATTCACGGATAATGTCGTTACCCATATCATCCGCCGATTAATCCTTTTTTATCCGTATTAAATATGGATTGGGTCGGATAATAGATCCGTTTTTCCCATTATATTTTTTTACCCGAACCATATCCGACCTGACCCGACCCGACTGCTTGCCACTCCTAGTTCTTCGGAAGGTGCAGGAGTGTTTGCTGTTGAGTTGTTTTTGACCGAGGATGGTCAGGTTCTCTAGCAATCTCTTATTTGTCTCTAATATATTTTACGAAGGACCTGATCAGTGCACATATATCCACTTTTCTTCAAATAATATTTCCAGTTCTTAAACTTAACCAGTATCTATCATGGCTGACTTCATCCAGATTTTACTAAATGAAGTAGCTCCAAGACCTCATAATTAATAGTGGGCATCACACAATTGAGTCTTGTTTCACTTCACAAAATGAGCAGCATTTGCGGGCTGTGATTGGTCTTCCACTTGGTGATCCATCAATGAAATTAAACTCCTGCTGCAATCATGTACAATATATTGGGTGAGGGTGAGGTTACTGGTTATGAACTTTTCCTGTTGTAGGTCTATATTTTTTTTTTCAAATGCTTCAGCTGTTTTTCGAAGGGGAGCCTTGGAGTAACAGTAAAGTTGTTTCCATGTGACCTATAGGTAATTATAGGTTCGAGCCTTGGAATCGGCCACTGATATTAGGATAGGCTGCCTACATTACACTCTCTTGATCAGGTGTGGCCCTTCCCCTGAACTTGCGTGAATGCGGAATGCTTTGTGTAACAGACTGCCTTTATAAGTTGTCTTTCATTCAATGTTTCATTATTGCAACCTTGCTCTGATAATACAGTATTTTTTGGTGCAAAATGCAGGCACTTTTATCGTCTCGAGTGGTATTAAGGGATGATAAAATTAGCATTCTCAAAGCTAGGTTGTTGGATGTCATTATTTCTTAGTATATGTACCCATATAGCAATTAGAAATCATTGGTCAAAACAATTCAAGATCACATTTTTCTTATTTGTACGTACCCATACAGCGATTTAGAAATAATTGGTCAAAACAATTCGTCGGTACTGTTTCAAAACTTCAGCTTCTGATCAGGTGAAGCAAATGCGATATGAGTTCATTTGCTTTTGAGGATGATGAAGGGAAAGCCAGCATGCTGCATTTTTTTGTCAAGAGTTGTTAATTCTACTTGTGATCTTTGTCGAACATTAATTTACTATTTTTTTTCCTTTTTTTTAGCATTAATAAGGAGTTCTTCCTTAAATACTAACCCATCCAAGACTCATCAACAAGTTTATATTAATCAGCTTCTAAAGGCACAGGGATGACAATTATCAACCTATATTCCAGTTCTAATACATGAAAGATTAAGATACTGATTTCTAGCTGCATTTGTAATAGCTTCGAGATGAACAGTTATGTAAAGGCAAATTCAAGATTTAAACTTGACAAATTCAATATTTAAGCTTCTTAGTACTGAATTCGTTGTGCTTTTAAAATTTTGGATTCACATATAATATTTGTCAAAAGTTTAGTAAGTTTTCACTTATAATAAATCTATACTCTGTGTCAAAAATTGTATACGGCAAAATCAGAGGGCTTAATTTCTTGCTATCAAGCAACTTCAGAAGAATGTCTCGAGACCCCGAGGACGCGGGGTTGCGACCGAGTTCCTTCCCTCGGGGTTCGTCAAGGCCCGACTCAAAGAAGATGAAGATCGAGGCTAGAGCAAAAAGGGGAATTCTCAAGGCACGCAACTAAGTTTGATAGAGTCGGCCTACCCAGAGCCTGTGTCGAGGCATCATGTTTAACCGTCCCATCTCCATATTTTTATAATTAATGTATGTTGTACTATAACCTGACTCCCTTCCTATATAAAGGAATCCTCCCCACCTTGTAAAGGGCTGCTATGGCTCCAACTATTCTACACTAGATGAATAATATCTCTCTCTTTTTTTTCTCTCTAACTTACACGCTCGAGGCTATTCTTTGCATTTATTGCTTTCATATTTTGTTCTTCATTTATTGTTCAGTATTGGACATAAAGAGCCTTCTTTAATTATATCTTAACTGTTATCCCATTCCCAACTATCCTCAATAGCTCGAGCTCGAGCTCGATCCGGATATCGACCTCGAGGCTTTCCGTCGATCAGCCCGGGCAGCTAGCCCCTCGGTTCGATTACTGCCCCGTTTTAGCTTGCATCCCATCGTTAAACTTCATACTCCTACATCAACTGCTCTAACAACTAGCATAAAAATATATCAAGTATTTTTAAAGTCTTCATTTACAAATTTAATTTTTGTTACCATTTTCACGGTAAACAGTTTGGCGCCCACCGTGGGACCAAAAATAATAGTAATTATTTTCTTGCTGGTTTCATTATAAAAATGTAAGTTATCTTTTACACTTTTTCTTGTCCAAGATCTTCGATTACAGGATAGAGCGCCTAGCTCGGTGCGCGAAATAGGAAACCAGAACCTTGAAAACAATAGAGAGAAGGACACGACTACCACAGATGTCAGTACACCACCAAACTCAACCCGAGCGTAAGGGAAGGTTCTCCGACATGACGTCCACATGATTATTAGGGGAACCGACGTTCCCCAAGGACCCATGTTCAAACGAATGAGAACGTCCACTATGGAAGAAGGACCGATCCGAAACCGCGTGCCTGAAGACACCTTCGTATTCAACGAGGAGGACCTCAAGGCCATGATAGAACCGCACAATGATGCGCTAGCGATCTCACTACTCTTAAACAATACCAGGATAAAGTGTGTGCTCGTGGATCCAGGCAGCTCAGCCAACATAATTAGATCAGAGGTGGTAGAACAGCTGGGGCTGCTGAATCAGGTCTTTCCCATCCCTCGAATCCTCCACGGCTTCAACATGATCGGCGAAGTAACGAAAGGAGAGATCACCCTCCCGATCAACACGTCTGGCGCGATCTAGATACAATGCATGAGGTACAATGCATTACTCGGAAGGCATTAGATATATAACATGAGGGCAGTACTTTCAACCTTGCATCAGGTGATAAGGTTTCCCACGAGGGATGGCATCACGACCATACATGGAGAGCAGCGAAAGAAATGTTCGTGGTCCACCATGAGGCGCCAACCCCCACATGCTCAGTCTCGAACGAGGAGAGAAACATACAGACCCTCGAAGACGATGAGAAAGATTTCTTCGCCCCCCAAACCTTTGTCGCCCCCGAAGAATCAGATGCGACCAAATAAACAGTCAAAGAGCTAGAGCAGACCATTTTAATCGAGCACCGCCCGGATCGTAAGGTATACCTGGGAATGGGGTTAACCCCCGAACTCAGGACATGCTTTATTCAATTTCTTAGTAACAATATCGACTGTCCCACCTAGAAATGACAAGAATCCTGCCGGAAATAACCTCCCACAGGCTGAATGATGATCCCACATTCAAACGCGTAAAGCAAAAGAGAAGACCCCAATCTAAGGTTAAACATGCCTTCATCAAAGAAGAGGTAATGAAACTTCTTAAAATCGGATCTATTAAAGAGGTAAAGTATCTCGAATGGCTGGCCAACGTAGTAGTAGTGCCCAAAAAAGGGAACAAACTAAGAATGTGCGTAGATTATAAAGATTTGAATAAAACATGCTAGAAAGATTCCTTCCCATTGCCTAATATCGATCGTCTAATCGATGCTACGGCTGGCCACGAGACCCTCACTTTTCTCGATGCCTACTCGGGGTATAATCAGATCCAGATGAACCCCGAGCATAGGGAAAAAACCTCGTTCATCACAAAGTATAGTACATATTGCTATAACGTAATGCCCTTCGGGCTAAAAAATGTAGGGGCAACGTACCAGTGCCTAGTTATTAAAATGTTCGAGCATCAAGTAGGTACATCAATGGAAGTAGATATTGATGATATGCTAGTCAAGTCCCTGCGCGCAGAGGACCATTTGACCCATTTGCAGGAAACTTTCGACATCCTCAGAAGCTACAATATGAAGCTCAACCCCAAGAAGTGTGCCTTCGAGGTGCGTTTGGGAAAATTCTTGGGTTTCATTGTTTCAAACAGGGGGATCGAGGTCAATCCCCACAAGATAATATCCATCGAAGAGATCACGGTGGTGAACAATGTAAAAGCCGTCCAATAGATAACAAGGTAGATAGCGGCCCTCGGCAGATTCATATCAAGGTCATCAGAAAAAAAAGTTACCATTTCTTCTCTCTACTCAAAATAAAGAGCAACTTCAAATGGACTCCACAATGCCAAGACGCCCTAGAAGAACTGAAACAATACTTGACTAGCCCGCATTTGCTGCACACACTCAAGGAGGATGAAATGTTATACCTATACCTGGCTGTGTCTAAAATAACCATAAGCGGCATACTGGTTCGAGAGGAGCAAGATACATAATTTCCTATTTATTATGTAAGTCGAACCTTGGGTGGCGCCGAAACCCAGTATCCTCATCTAAAAAAATTGGCTCTTACACTGATAAGCGCCTCGCATAAGTTGAGCCTTATTTTCAGTGTCATGGTATCTGTGTTCTGTCTACTTACCCTCTCCTGAGTGTACTACATAAACCCGAGTTATCGGGTCGATTGGTCAAATGGGCCATTGAGCTCGGAGGGTATGATATAGAGTATCAACCTCGAACGGCCATCAAGCCCCAAATCCTGGCGAACTTCGTGGCTGATTTCTCGCCATCTCTCGTACCCGAGGTAGAGAGGGAAATTTTATTGAAATCAGGCACGTCCTCTGGGGCATGGACCCTATTCACAAATGGTGCCACCAACATAAGAGGACCCTGGCTTGGTATAATCCTAAAGCCACCCATTTGCGGCATAATCAGACAATCCATAAAAACCACAAAACTTACTAACAATGGAACCGAGTACAAGGCTATGATTGCAGGTTTAGAATTGGCCAAAAGTTTGGGGGCCGAGACTGTCGAGGTGAAATGTGATTCGCTCCTCATAATGAGCCAAGCCACTAAACAAAAATCACCACCGAGAATTGTCAAGCAACCAGATTCAAGTTCAGCCCCGAGTAGGGAAGACGGCCAAGAGAAACGAAGCAAATGGGCTGCGACATATTACCACGATAATGGAGGAGCGACGACACACTCCAAGAACTCATAAAAAGGAGAGCAAAAATGCTCGTCATAAGAGAAAAGCGGATTCGGGATATATTCTCGAGGACGCCCTCACATTCAGCAAAGAGGGCACCGAGACCTTGTCTCAGCCTCACACTGACACACTGGTAACCTTCTTCCTCATTCGATCCATTTCAAATAAAATATGTGCTCGTGAATTCAGGTGGCCCGATCAACACTGCGGGCCGAGAATGATAGGGCATCTTGGACCACCGGACCAAATCACGCCCATGTCTTGAATCATTGGCGGATTCCATATGACGATCGAGATGGCGAGAAGAAAGACCATTTTCTCAGTCAGCATGGCTGGCGCAGACCGAAATGCCAAGTTCTGTATTATCAAAAGAGGCACAAGGCATGGATGCCTTATTCAGATGACCACGGACGCACCGCATGAAGGCAGTGCCATCCCCCCTTCACCAAAAGGATGAAATTCCGCGCAAGGGATGGAATTAAAACTGACGGCAAAAAGCAACGCGCGAGAAGGGGAAATTTTGTATCACATAACGTATTGTCGGCACCAATATCCCTACTCTTGAAAACGGTAAGCGAACCACGTCTTCGACCAAGCCCGATTAAACACAGTAGAGGGCTGTACTAGAGTCCTTGCTCAAAAACAGCAGGGATATATCGGACCTCGAAACATCGCCTGTGCATCCCGCGGTAAGGTGAAACTACCTCCCTCCTTCGTTATTTTACACTAACATATATGCAGACACCCTGCTAGGGCATTCAGAAGTGTTAACCATATCTAAAGATCCCAAGGCCTCAATGGCATCCGTCGCACTCTTTCCCTTTGGCCAGACTTCCGCCCCGAAGAGGGTCTCACCAACAAGGTTCTTAGCGGAGCGACGTTCCTCCTAAGGAGGATCTGACAAGCTCGTAGGGATTCTTTTGAAATCAACCCCGAACGATGGAAGGCACCCCCTTGAAGGCGTCGTCTGCTCAGAAGGGCCGGGGGAACAGACAAAATTCCAATAGGAAATCATGTACCAACCCAAACGGTCAAAAGAGACATGCTCGTGCAGGCCGAGTTCACGGCAATGAAACATGTATTTATTCCAAGTAATCAAAGAATATCTTTAATCATCTTGTACTCCAAAAAAGACAAATTTGGCATGCTCACGGCAGGTATCCCCCCCCCCCAATCGATTACGTCCCGAAATATTCGGAGACTTAACGTCAACAATTTGGCATCCGCACGACCTCAAGGTCGGAACTTCATGCTCATAAGGCACCAACGAGGCAATTCCGAGCTCACGAGTAACGGCCTTTGAGCCTAAGCAAACACGATGACTCGGAGACTATCGTCAATCGCCATTTACTGGAGAACCCAAGGTCGTAAAACCCCAAGCGGGCAGACTCGGTCTAGCTAGATCTATTTTATATAGCAACAAAGACTGTAAGACCTCATAGGCATGAGCAAACTGTAAGACCTCAACAGGCATGAAAAAACTGTAAGACCTCAACAGCCATGAAAATTTTATAAGACCTTACTACAGGCATAAAACTCAATCCCGAAGTTTAGGCTATATGTCGCATTTTTAAGACTCCTAAAAGGGAATACCCTTGATGTAGATGCCTAAACTATCACTCGGGATCAAAAATGGCTCCAGCCAAACACATATGACTACGGTCAAAATGGTTGCTCCAGCCAAATTAACGCGACTCGGGGACGCCCAACCTTCGCTAACAAAATCATATGTCATTACTTTGAATCTACTTCGAAAAGAATTGGTTAAAACATGCTACCCTCAACAGGCAAACGAGCTTCGACCATGTCAGCTCCAAATCACAAGGCTTTGACTTACTCAGCCTACGAGCTAAACCTTCCGAGGTGCTCAAAAATCATCGCTAACGACTTAAAATCGAGGTTCTTCTCGAACGGATGACAGGTCAGGAAAAATCATTTCAAAAAGACCTTAACTAGAGGAAAATAAAGCCTACATATGCCTAAGGGCAAAAGCGTAAGAGCCATAGTCGTCAGCCAAACGACCCTCAAGACCACACACTAAAATTTTGCAATGACCAAAAGCGTAAGCGCCACTGGGACAACTAAAAATTTGAAAACTTGAGGATTAAAATGAGCTCGAGTCATAACCCGATTTGGAGACCAGATCCAAAATAGTTAACTATACATGCCAAAGGGAATAGTGTAAGAGCCATTGTCACCAGCTTCACGAGCCTCAAGGCCATATACTTGAAAGGTCGCTTTGACCCGAGGTATAAGCGCAATCGTCATCCGCCCATACAGGTACAAAAAACTTGAGGGTCGATTAAGCTGGATTCGCAACCCGACTCGGAGGCTAAACCCAAAATGGTTAAAATACAAATGGCTAAGGGCAAGGCGTAAGAGCCATTATCGTCCGCCCGTGCAGGCACGGGAGATTGAAGGACAGGTAAGCTCGAGTCGCATCCCGACTCCAAGACTAAACCTGAAACAGCTAGGCAAAGCATAAAGCTCTAACGCCAACTTGCATTAAAAGTCGCACTTAACCGAGCATGAAGGAGCCTCCGAGCCTGCCTGATAAGCTCCGGAGCCATACTACGAATCTAAGGGTTCCTGCCAAACTCTGAAACCAGCCCACCTGGTCGAAAGCAATGCAGAAAGGGATACAAAAGAGATAAAACTTCAAATTTTCTTTTATTTACACATGCAAAAGGTGCGTTCTCCATCTACAAACATGTTATGCGAATATCAAATACAAAATGGCAAAATCTACGCTCTGCTCCAAAAGGCTACGACCTACCTGCCCCATTTTCACTCTCGCTTATCCGTCCTCGCTCGAGCCAACTCGTCCAGGAGAATGAAATCCCTAGCGCCGATCTCTTCAAGCACCTCTCTTTGGGATCTACAACGAACATATTCCTTGATCCTCTTTTCACGATCGAGGGCCCGTTTTAACTCGGCTTGGGAATCAGTATCGTCTTTCAAATGAATCGCCATCTCCTGATCAACATTAGTCCAACTCAATGTTGCTTCAGCCCGAGCATGGATTATTTCAGCCCTGACCTTCGAGAGATTGGACTCGAGCTTTGCTATCATATCCACTTGAACTGAAGCGTTGTCACGAGCCAAGCAGAGTTGGGTCTCAAAGGCAGAAACTTTAGCCAGGGCACCTTTCTCCTATGAAGCTTGAGTCTGCACGTGAGCCCTCAGTTCACTGCAAGCATTCCTAACTCGGTTGGCTTCGCCCCTAAGGTATTCCAGAGCCTCCGTCTTTTTCTGCAACTAAGATAGGCAAAAAGATTGACCTTAAGGTTAAAAAGACAAAACACGTACTACAAGAGGTTACCTGCTCCATCAAATAGCTCTCATAATTCGAGCTCCGGTACGCCTCATATCGCCAGTGCATCAACTTAACCTCCTTCCCCTCGCTAAGTAGCCTAAGGGACTTACCCTTATCTAGAGCCTTCCAAAGCCTAGACCCATGGAGGAGCAGCTCAGACCTGAGCCTATAAAAGGCCTGCAGAAGAAAAACTCGATAAGGAAGGGAAGACACGGGAGGAATATGTCAAAATTCACCGCAAAGTGAAGCCGGCGGACTTCCTCGAAGGTTGAGCACACTCCTGATGGTCCAAACCCTTCGGCCCTGGAAGAACTAACCTCGATCGAGGCATAATCAAAGAAGACGAAGATCAAGGCTAGAGCAAAAAGGGGAATTCTTAAGGCACACAGCTAAGTATGACAGAGTCAGCCTACCCAAAGCCCGTGTCGAGGCAGCATGTTTCGCTGTCCCATCTCCATGCTTTTATATTAATGTATGTTGTGCTATAACGTAATTCCCTTCCAATATAAAGGGAATCCTCACCACCTTGTAAAGGGCTGCTATTGCTCAACTATTCTACACTAGATCAATAATATCTCTCTCTCTCTTTTCTCTCTAACTTACATGCTCGAGGCTATTCTTTGCATTTATTGCTTTCATACTTGTTCTTCATTTATTGTTCGGTATTGGCCATAAAAAGCCTTATTTAATTATATCTTAACTATTATCCCATTCCCAATTATCCTCGATTGCTCAAGATCGGTCCAGATATCGACCTCGAGGCTTTCCGTCGATTAGCCTAAAGCCCGGGCAGCAAGCCCCTCGGTTTGATTACTGCCTCGTTTTAACTTGCATCTCATCATTAAACTCCATACTCTTAGCATCAAATGCTCTAATAACTAGCATAAAAATTGATCACGTATTTTTAGAGTCTCATTTACTAATTTTAATTATTGTTACCATTTTCACGGTAAGCAAAAATACTAATAGCCTGTTTGGCCAAGCTTCTAAAATCTGTTTATTTTGAGAAGTGTTTTTCCAAAAGTGCTTTTCAAAAAAGTATTTTTGGTGAGAAACGATTTGTGTTTGGCTAATTAATTTGAAAAGCACTTTTGAGCAGTAATTAGTGTTTGGACGAGCTTTTAAAAACTGCTTCTATGTGTATTTTTTTCAAAAGTGCTTATCCGAAAAGTCTTTTTGGAGAGAAGCTACATTTTTTTGCTTATCAAAAACTACTTTTGTTTCTCCTCAAAATCACTTTTTTCTTCTAAAAGCTCGGCCAAACACCTAAATTTTTTGCCAAAAGCACTTTTGGCAAAAAAAAATACTTTTTGGCCCAAAATTAAGCTTGGCTAAACAAGCTATAAGTTCAATGAATTTGTTGGTGAAGAGCTGCATCCGGCACGACCCTTATGCATCCACCATTGACCCTTCCCTATTCCCTCTGGTATTTCCATCTCTTTATTCTTTTATTTAATTTTAATAGTAGTGTATGGGTCCAAATTTGAACAACCACAACCGCTGACGAGTACGACGAACGACGAGGTCCTCGTAACTCGACATCCTGCGGAGGACAACCTTAAGGCAAACAAGATATTGTACGACCCTTGTAATAATATATGCCCATCAGGGGGATATTAGGAAGATTCCTTCGAATATTCCTTATAACTTGTCTTTTATAGATTAAAAAGGTTTCACTCCTTAGAGGGAGACCGAACAACAACCTTGTAAAGGGGGACTTGGGAGCTGATTTATAATACTTGCTGTAAATTTGCTTACAAAAGACAAATGAGAAAATTTATTGTAAAAGATCGGTTGATCTAGATAGATAAAGAATCCTTATTACTTGTATTCTCCCAATCCATCTTTCGCTCTAGAGATTATTATGCTTAGCTAAGATTTACCCCTTTATTTTCTTTTATTGATTTGTTCAAAAAGGTTTCGGTATATTTTGAGTCAAACAATTTGGCACCTGTGGGAATTTCTATAGCTGAGATCTTAGTTTCGTCTAGGTTCTTGAAAGAAATAATCGCCTCTTTCTAAGCCTCACAAAGGCCAACAATGGAGGGAAGGGAGAAGTAAGGTTAAAGGCTATAGTAGGTGTCACGAACAACCTCCTAAATTCCCTAAATGAAGTTGGTGGGGAAGACAACGAAAATGCACCGCCAAGTGCTACGCCTGAGGGAGAAATCTCACCCCCTACCCCACCCGCACGAGGGCTTGACGATCTAGCACGAGAGGGAGACCTCAACATCCGCAGTAGGAGAAGCACCACTGGCTATGAAAAGGCTATTAGAGGAATTGTTGAAGAACACCCTGGGCAACATGCTCAAAAAGCACACTCAGAGGGATATCAAAGGCATAATACCCGTAGAAACCACAACTATCGCCGATGAGCCAGAAACTCCACAAACAGGTAACAACTACACTGCCATTGATGTAGGTAACGATGCACTTATGGCCATCTTAAAGAAAATGGAAGAAATGGAAAACAAGAACAAAACAATCCACGACCAGATGAAAGAGCATCAGGAAAGAGTTGATAAAATACCAGGCGCTCTGAAGTTGCTGCCAAAACGCGATGTGGACTGATTCGTCGAACAGCCATACAATGAAGGGGCAGCTCCCTATTCAATTCTGAAAACCTTTAAAATGCCACCATATTTGAAAATATATGATGGTACCACAGACCCGGAGGATCACTTAATCCATTACGTTACTGCAGTAAAAGGTAATGATCTATCAAAAGAATAGGTGCCATTAATACTACTAAAAAAGTTCGGCAAAACTCTGACAGGTGAGCGCTGACATGGTATTCCCAACTAGCAGCACGATAGATATTGATATACAAAGAAATGGCAGATAAGTTCGTCACCACTCATGCGGGAGCGAAAAAGGCAGAGGCCAGGGTAAATGATATCTTCACGGTCAAGTAGATGAAAGGCGAGGGACTTCAGGTTTTCCCAGCCCGATTCAACATGGTAAGGATGAGCCTACCAAACGTGTCAAAATGGATGCCGGTAGCAGTCTTCCAAAATGGGTTAAACAGAAATGGGTCAAAAGCAACCAAAAAATTACTAAGTAGACTCATGAAGTATCCCCCACCACATGGTAAGAGATCCACAATGCCTATTGCGTCGAAATAACAGCAGACAAAGATGACATGAATGGCCCGATCCAGCGGCTAACATCGATTCAAACCAAAACAAGGAGAGATCACCGAAATGACGCGGATGGGACCAACCACTCTATTTCAATCGAGAAAGGCACCAGCCCTATATCTGCATATCCAATCCAGCTCCTCCATGACATGTAGATACCCGCCTCGACACACCGCACCATCCTGCAATGAAAGAGGTATGCCTCTACTATTATCTGCTCATAAATTTTGTGTTTATCCTTTAAAAATAGTGTACGCACTAGAAAATCTCGGTACAAAGGTGCAGTGGCCGCAAAAGATGAAGTCAGATCCGAGCACCAGGAGATCGAACGTTCTAGTTGAATTTCATTAAGAAAGGGGACAAAAGACCGAGGACTGCATAGGTCTACGATAGGAGGTGGTGAGAGTGAAACCAGGGATACCTGAAAGAACTATTGTGCGACCGAGGATGGGCTAACTTAGCTCATGGACATGATCAACCTCAGGGATCTCCAAAACCACCATCATCAGCTCGAACTATACAAATGATCATTGGCGACGGTGATGACACAATAATCAAACATATGAAATTCACCACCACACACAAACTCAAGCGGACAGTCGCCCACAAACAGTACGATGTCCTCGAAGATATTATCATCTTCGATAAGTCAACTACCAACAATTTGTCTTTCCCTCAGTATGATGCTTTGGTTATAACTTTACGTATCATAGATAGCGACGTAAAAAGAATAATAGTGGATGATGGAAGCGGCGCGTGTATTATTTACCCACGAGTTCTTATGCAGATAAGGCTCGAGGATAAAATAATACCACGTTGCATAACACTAAAGGTTTTAATAATGCAGTGGAACGAACCTCTGGAGAGATAGCGCTACCCGTTCTGGCAGGAGGAGTCACCCTGGATAAGACATTCCACGTCCTGGACCAAGAAACGGCCTACAACGCCATCATAGGGCGTCCATGGATACATGCCATGCTAGTCGTTCCGTCAAGTTTCTATCAAGTAATCAAATTTTTGACTCCGTGGGGGATATTCAGCATCTGAGTCGAGCAACGCACCACCAAATAATGCTATCAGATCGCCCAAGATTGCACACACACCAGAAAACTGAAAGGTGAAAGTGCAGAAGCATAGCAATTAGCCATATCGGGAACCAAATCTAACATACAGATAAAGGTCATCAAAGACCCGGATGTCGTAGAGGCTTGCAAGGCAACTATAGAAGACCTCGACCCCCTTCAACTGGACAATACTGATAGAGCAAAAAGGATAATATTGGACACAACCTCTCAGAACTAGGTAAATATCATGAGTTCTTAACTGACAATACTGACTTGTTTGCTTTTTCCCATTCAGATATTCAGGAATCCCAAAGGACATTGCCACACACAGGTTAATGTCGATCCTCTTTACCTGCCGGTACGGCAAATGAGGAGAAAATTCAACACCACCATCAATGAGGCGATCAGCAAAAAGGTTGACAAATAACTCGCTAACGGTTCCGAGAGTCAAAATATCCCTAATGGGTTGCCAACATGGTCATGGTCAAAAAGAAGAACGGGAAATGGCAGATGTGTGTTGACTTTACCGATCTGAACAAAGCATGCCCAAAAGATTCCTTTCCATTACTATACATCGACCAGCTTATCGATGCAACAGCAGGACGCGAACTACTGAGCTTCTTAGATGTTTACTCAGGTTACAATAATATTCTAATGGCTGAAGAAGATCAAGAAAATACCACCTTCATCACCCACAGTGGAACATACTGCTACAAGGTAATGCCATTTCGACTCAAGAACACATGGGCAACATATCAAAGGTTGGTCAGCAAGATGTTCAAAGAACAACTCGGTAAGACCATGGAAGTTACATCGACGACATGCTAGTTAAGTCAAAAAGAAAAAGGATCACATTGGCCATCTAAAGAAAGCCTTCAAGATATTGAGGCGACACGAGATGAAATTGAATCCCAAAAAATGCACCTTAGGTGTTACCTTAGGAAAGTTCCTTGGTTTTCTGGTGTCACAAAGCGGTATCGAGGTCAAATCGGATCAGATCAGGGCCATCGAAGAAATATCGGAGATGTAAACCAGCAAGAAGAAAGTGTAAAAATTAACAAAACGAATAGCTGCCCGGTCAAGGTTAATCTCACAATCAGCGGACAGATGTCATAAATTCTTCAATGTGTTAAGGAAAACCACGGACTGTAGTGGAACACTAAATGTGTCGATGCCCTAAGAAAGCTAAAAGCGTATCTATCCTCGCCACCACAACTCGTCAAGGAAAATTAAGGTGAATGCCTACTTGTGTACCTAGCAGCCTCTAAAGTCGCGGTAAGTGCAGTCTTGATCCGCGAAAACAAAGGTACAAAATCCCCAATTTACTACATCATCAAAACATTAATCGATGCCGAAACAAGGTACACTCACCTTGAAAAACTAGCTTTGGCATTAATGGTAGCTTCACTAAAGCTTAGACCATATTTTGAATATCACCCCATAAAAGTGGTGACAATCTTCCCCCTGAGGGTTATCATACACAAACCCGAACTATCAGGTCGATCGGCTAAATGGGCCGTAGAATTAAGTGAGCACGACATAACATACCAATCGCGAACTTCCATTAAGTCGTAGGTGTTTGCTGATTTCAGCACTGAAATATTGCCTGCAATAGAGCAGGAGGCACTCCGTGCCTCCATACATTTTGACCTCTGGGTCCTCTATACTGACGGTGTATCTAATGCATTGATAACTAGGTATTTTGACACATTTTATACTCCTTCTCGCTTATGCTTTGATTAGAAATTCATACAAAATAGTCCCAAAAGGCTCACAAGTTGTGTTTGATTGCAGGTTTGATCAACAAAGTGACAAGATGTCAAAGATCGGCTCAAAAAGAGTGAAACCTGCACAAGTGACAAAGGCAAGGCAAGCTCAGGCAAAATAGGTCCAGTACGGCCGCACTACGTTTTGTGCGGTCCGCACTGGGAGATTCAGAGAGCTGGTTTTCAGGCATTAAGGCAGTGCGGCCGCACTAAGTTTTGTGTGATCCGCAACCGTCACTGATGATCGCCCTTGGTATCCCAAACCGGGTGAATATGTGCTTCTTCAAGAATCCGACCACCAATCGTGCATCATTGGTGGGCAAGGCTGCAGCTTCCACCTATTTAGACACATAATCCACCGCCACAAGTATGTACTTATTACTGAATGAGCTGACAAAGGGACCCATGAAGTCTATCCCCCACACGTCAAACACCTCTACTTCTTGAATTGGTTTCATTGGCATCTCATGGCGACGGGAAATGTTTCCCGTCCTTTGGCATTCATTGCAGCCCTTTACCTACAGGTATGCATCTCTAAATACAGTTGGCCAGAAGAATCCGACCTCCAGCACCTTCGCAGCTGTTCTGACCTCTCCAAAATATCCTCCATATTCTGAAGTGTGACATGCCTGCAAAATTGAAAATTGTTCTATCTCGGGGACACGCCTCCGGATAATGTTATCAACGCAAATTCGAAACAGATGAGGTTCATCCCAATAATACATGCGGCTATCACGGAAAAATGTTTTCTTTTGGATAGAAGAAAGGTCATCAGGAACAATACCACAAGCCAGGTAGTTTGCAAAATCTGCATACCATGGCGCATCCTCAAGACTGGCTGCAAGCAACTGCTCGTCTTGAAAGGTTTCCAGAATTTCTTCGATCTCGACTGATTTTTCAGCTCCTTCAACTCATGACAGATGATCAGCGACTTGATTTTCTGTGCCCTTACGGTCACGGATTTCGAGGTCAAATTCTCGTAACAGCAGCACCCAACGAATCAGGCGCGGCTTAGACTCCTTTTTCTTAATGAGGTACCTGAGAGCTGTATGGTCAATATATACAATTACCTTGGAACCAATCAGATATGATCGGAACTTGTCAAAAGTAAACACGACTGCCAACATCTCCTTCTCCATCACTGTGTAATTGAGCTGTGCACCGCTTAGCGTTCTGCTTGCATAGTAAATCAAGTGCATCAGCTTGTCTTTTCTCTGCCCCAAGACTGATCCTATAGCATAGTCACTGGCATCACACATGAGCTCAAATGGTTGCTCCCAGTCGGGCGAAACAATGATGGGTGCTCTTCAGTTCCTCAAATGCCAACCTGCAATCATTAGAAAACACAAAGGGGTGATCCTTTTCAAGGAGTTTGCATAATGGGTTAGCAATTTTGGAAAAGTCTTTTATGAAACGCCGGTAGAACCCGGCGTGACCAAGGAAACTTCTCACCGCCTTTACTGAAGTGGGTGGTGGTAACTTCTTAATCATGTCAACCTAAGCATGGTCGACCTCAATACCTTTTCTGGACACTCGATGTCCCAAGACTATCCCCTCTTGTACCATGAAATGGCACTTCTCTCAGTTTAGTACCAGGTTTGTCTCTACACATCTCTTGAGCACTCTGCTTAAGTTGTGAAGACAGTCTTCGAATGAATCTCACAACACGGAGAAATCATCCATAAAGACCTCCATAATGTCCTTCACCATATCTTTAAGGATGGCTAGCATGCACCGTTGAAAAGTTGCAGGTGCATTACAAAGCCCAAAGGGCATTCTCTGAAAGGTAAAGATGCCATACGGACAGTTGAAGGATGTTTTCTCTCTATCTTCGGGGGCTATTGAAATCTGATTGTACCCCAAATATCCATCTAGGAAACAAAAGTGTGATCTACCAGCCAGCCTATCCTACATTTGATCAATGAAGGGTAAGGGAAAGTGGTCCTTGCGGGTGGCGGTGTTTAATTTCCTGTAATCCATGCATATTCGCCACCCTGTGACTGTACGAGTTGAGATCAACTCATTGTTGTCATTTTTCACAACAATCATACCTCCCTTTTTCGGAACACACTGGACAGGGCTGACCCAATTACTATCAGAGATGGGGAAAATAATTCCCGCATCTAACCATTTGATCACCTCTTTCTTTACAACTTCTTTCATGTTAGGGTTCAGCCTTCGCTGGCGTTCCTTGGAAGGTCTGTGCCCTTCTTCCAGGAGAATCTTATGCATGCAGAAAGCTGGGCTGATACCCTTTATATCTGCCATGGTCCAACCAATAGCCGTCTTGCTATCTTTCAGTACTTGCAGAAGCTGCTCTACCTGCACATCTAGCAAACAGGATGATATAATAACAGGTAAAGTCGAATTAGGGCCTAGAAATGCATACCTGAGATGATCTGGGAGTGGTTTCAGCTCCAACTTGGGTGGTTCCTCTATTGATGGCTTGGCTGGAGGAGTGACCCTTTTCTCCAGCTCCAGGGACTCGAACTGAGGTTCCCTTGACCAAAATCCTCGGCCTTCCAATGCCATTACCCATTCCGCTAACCCCTCTCCATCCATTTCATCTAAGTTTGTCAAGCATGCCTCCAATGGGTCCCCCACAGTCAGGGCCCTATCATCCTCTTGCAGAATTACATCAACTGCTTCCACTAGAGAATAATTTGCATATTCGCTGGGTCTCCTTATTGATTGTTGAAAGTTGAATATGACTTCTTCATCATTCAATCTCATTTTAAGATCCCCAGTTTCACAATCTATCAGTGCTCTCCCAGTGGCTAAAAATGGTCTTCCCAAAATCTCCTCATCCACCTGACGGTCCAGAATCACAATCTGCAGGGAACATGAACTTCCCCACTTGCACCAGCACATCGTCAAGAATACCAGTAGGTCTTTTCCCAGTGCGATCAGCCATTTGGAGTAGCATAGAAGTCGGCATGGCCCTGCCGATGCCCAACTTGGTGTATATTTCCATTGGCATCAAATTTATGTTGGCTCCCAAATCACATAATGCATTTGCAAAGGCATAACTCCCAATGGTGTATGGAATAGTAAAACTACCTAGATCGGACATCTTCTGTGCTATCGATTTTGCCACCACTGCGCTGCAGGTTTGTGTCAGAGATACGGTGGATAGATCCTTAAAATCAAACTTCCTTGACATTAAATCTTTCATCATCTTGGCATAACCAATCATCTCCCTCAAGGCATCCATCAATGGAATATTCAACTGGATTTGACGCAGCATCTCCATAAACTTTTTGTATTGGTCTGCCTTCTTTTGCTTGACCAATCTCTGAGGGAAGGGTGCAGGGATCACCCTTTGGGCACTACTTATTGGTTTTTCTTTGCTATGAGTGTCTGGCACAAGAGGTGCCACCTGTTCTGCAACTTTCTCGGTCTCCTTTTCTTTGCCTTTACACTCCTGACTCTGCTCAACCACTACTTCAGTGAGTTCCATTGGATGTTCTTCCTCTAGTGGCACTGGAATAGCTGGTGTAGTGTTCTTGCTGGCTTGTGCAATTTCCTGCTCTCGATCTAAATCTCTACCATTCCTTAGACTGACTACCATCAATTGATTAAAATTTTGCTCCTTGGGATTAACGTTTATATCTGCAGGTAAAGTTCCCGGAGGGCGGTTGTTCAATGCCATGGACAGCTGACCCAGCTGTGTTTCAATATTCCTGATGGCTGAATCATGGACTGCCAATTTTTCCTGCACTTTGTTATTTGTCCCAATAAGCTGTTGAAGCATACCTCTAATTTCCACCATGTTGTTGTCTTGTTGCTGAGGGGGTGGTTGATTAACTAATTGTTGTTGATTCTGCTGTGGATAACCCTGTGGTTTCTGATAAGGCACGGGCACTAATTGATTTTGAGGGTGCATAGCCCCAGGCTACTGCATATTAGGCCTGCACTGCTGATTCTGTGGTGGTCTCCACTGTTGTGCTCCTTGTCTCTGGCCCCCATAATTGTTGACATAGTTCATATCTTCCCGGACCCCTTGGTTTTCACCTTCTCCGCTCCATGAACAAACATAGGACTGATTTATACATGGTGTACATAATCCCCCATTTGTTGTATCAATAATGTGCACCTGTTTTGTACCCATCTCATCAATCTTCTTTGTCAGTAAGCTCATCTGGGTTAGGAATGTGGCCATGTTTTCTTCCTGTGAATTATTGGGATCCAATGGAATGGAATGTATTATGGGTGCCAGTGTCGTACCTCTAGTCATCCACCCCGCATTTTGTGACATCTTGTCTAAGAGAATTTTGCACTCGGTAAATGTTTTTCTTAAGAACGCACCTCTAGTTGAAGCATCCACATTAGCCTTCAAGTTGTCAGTTAGACCCATGTAGAATCTATGGCCAAGCATCTGATCCGGAATGCCATGATGAGGACACTTCACAAGCATCCCTTTAAATCTCTCCCAAATTTCCTACAAGGATTTCAGTGGCATGCTGCCTGTACTGCAATATATCATCAATTTGTTGTGCAGTCTTGTTAGGTGGGTAGAACTTGTTCAAGAACCGCTTGACTAATTCCTCTCAAGTGGTGATAGAGTTGATCGGGAGTGAATTTAACCAAGTCTGAGCTGCCCCGGTTACTGAGAATGGGAATAGGAGCAACTTGATAGCTTCAGGAGTCACATTAGGCTGCCTTTGGGTCATGCAAATTGACAGAAAATTTTTCAAGTGTTGTTGTGGGTCTTCAATGCTTGACCCGGAGAACAATCCCTTATTCTGCAGTAGATGCAGCATGTTGTTGGTGATTTGGAATGTCTCCGCTTGAATTGCAGGCACAGCTATGGCAGTGGCCAGATTGTCAGCTGTAGGCTATGCCCAGTCATAAAGTGCAGCCTCTGGCACAAGAGGTGCCACTCCCCTGACTTCCAGGTCAACTTGCTCATTCCTGTTGTTTCCGTTGGCGTTGTTCACGTCACCCATATCAAATTCGGGTTACTTCATTGGTTGAGTTTGTTGAAGTCCTTTGTTGGCACGGTTCAATGCCCTGAATATTTTTTCGAGGTCTGAGAGTCATTCTATTAGTTCTCCAGTCCTCGAAGAATTTCTAGGCATACACCTGCTTTCCACAAGATTTCAACCGTTAGAATTTCAATGTAAAGATTGGTAAAGAGAAAATGGATTACACTTGGAATATTTGTATTTCTTTCAATTGTAATTGATAACACTGTTAACTCCTCGACAATGGCGCCAAAATTTGATCACGCTCAACTGAGTCTCACAAAAGACTATGCGGACGTTGCAAATATAATCTGAGTATTATTGCCCAAAGTCGAACCACAGAGAATTAACCTACCAATTACCACTGTCAGATTTACTTAATTCACACAACCTGTTTTCCCAAACTTTCTGATTCACAATCGTTGATTTTCTAACAACTAATACTGAAAGTAATGAATAACTGAATATTAACTAAGCTTGATGTGTCAAAAATATAAAGAAGGTCTAAGGCAATGGTTTCCCCCGTTGGTCTTTTCCTCGGTTGTATATTTCTTATAATTATGATTTAGCTATCTCTAACAATCATGAACTCCCCATCTATCATAATTCTTTCTCAAGTAATTATGATAATCTACTAGACGCACTTTCTCAAGCTACGCTAGCTAATTTCACAATACGGTTCACTTAGATTTCACCCGGGGTTTCGTTATCTCTAATCCAACCTCTAAACCCTCGGTTATAACTCTCGTCTATACTCCGGGAGTGATGTTGTTCAAACAATCACCTAAACATGCACTCTCTCTCAAGAAGATACACAATAAATAGGAACGGATAATTGAGGGCCCTTTCAACTATTCCACAATCAAAACATAGATGAACAATTAGAGATTAACAATCAAATCTAATTATATTAATAAAACAACCAAGTAATTCCCAACGGGTTCCACCAAAATCTTAGATTAAGGTTTTTAGCTACTCATGATAATGGGAAAATCAAATACTAAAAGATTCATAATCATGAATTGCAAGAAAATAAAAAAGAAAAGAAATAAAGATGTTTTGGGTGATCTCTCACAATTGATTTTCTTGCCAAAGTACTCTCTAATAATGTTACATGCCTCCTTTGGGCGAGTTCTAGTATTTAAATAGGGTTTTGGGCTAAAAATTCTGGAATTTGCACTTCAGTCCCTTAAGTTTCCGTCGCCTGCCGCGGTCCTACCACGCCCACGCTGGGACAACGGCCAAATGGCCTCTCTGAATCTCCTCTGACAGCTCACTGCAGTCCTACCGCGCCCACACTGGGACCGCGGCAATTCACCTTCAGGCCTCGTTTGTGTATTTCAATTGGTTCACTTGGCGACTTTGATGCGATTGGCTTCTTTTTCTTCTATAAATGATACAAAACCACTCCATAGCCTTCTTCTAATGTATGTAACCTGAAAAACACAAAAAGCACTAATAAGAGCATTTTGCTATCACTTTTACAATAAAAACTCTACAAGAAAGTGGTTCTTTTGGGGCTTAATCATAGTTCAATTCACCTATTATCAATCTACTTGAGAGAGAGTGNTGCTTGAGAGAGATTTATGATAGCTGGAGAGTTCATGATTGATAGAGGCAACTAAGTCAACGCTATAAGAAACATACAACCAAGAAAATCAACAACGGGGGAAACCATTACCTTAGACTTTTATGCCAATTATTTACAATTCAAGCATAGTTAGTTTTCAGCTGTTTATTTATTTTCAATCTTGTCTTCTTAGTGATATTAAACAGATATAGCTAAGCCTTAGTTCTCTGTGGGATTCGACTCCGGACTTGTAAATAAGATTATATTTGCAACGACCGCTTATCCTTTTTAGGACTAGAGTTGGGCTTGACCAACCGCCCTCGGCACAGTGCATGGAGTCGGCTCCTAGGAAAACCCCTTCCATTTGGGGAGATCTCCTCGATAAAATGGTGTCGGCCATAAATGTGGGTATAGGTGACGTTTGCGACGCCCTGATTCTATCATCGTCCACGGCCACATTCTTCCTGAGCTCTATTTTTCTCCTTTTTTCTCGACAATGCCTCGTCCCCGTTGAAGGATTCATCCAAGAGGTGTGTGACCGGCATTGAAGAAGCCTCCTCCCTCATGACCATGACCCGAGAGGGACCTTCAATTGAATAGGTTGAGGATGACCCTCTCGAATAGACTCATTCAAAGTAAAATATGTTTCCGTGGTAGTAGCGGCCTGTCAGAATGCAGGGACTGGCACCTTTCACCTGGAAGCTCCTCGACCTGTCGTCACAAAGAGTCGTATTAATAAACGACGATATATAACCAACAAAGTGGCAAGGGGAAAATATTTACCAGATGGAACATTGGGGCCATAACGCTTTACGAAGGCATGCCAATCTCAGGTTTCCGCTACATGGGGATACAGACGGGCTACCCAATCCCTTATGCTAGCAATAGGGCGGAGCGGACGTCCTATAGCTGCAAATGAGAAGCAAACAAACTTTATAATGAATACAGATGAAGGAAGAGTAAAATGAGTGGCGACACATGTGAGTCTCATTTCATCGCTCTAGGAACTTGGCAGGGTCAGAAACAACTTATACAGTTTTGACAAAGAAGTACTTGCGCCAAAACTTGCGACTTGCTTGGTCGTCTGTCCCAACCACCAACCTTTTTATGCCACGGTGCCTCAAATGCACCATGGTACCCCTATAGAAGTTGGGGGAGAACATGTGCAAAAGGTGGTGGATAGAAACATCACATTCCGCCAACTCCACATACTTGGTCAATAGTAGAAGTATCTTGAGCGTATATGGCGAACGTTGTGCTGGGCAAACTTGGTAGAACCTACAAAACTCTTCCGCTAATGGGAAGAGAGGAAAAGTATAGCCAATCACGAAAGGGTACTCGTAGAAAGTGCAGTATCCACGTCTGTAGACCTTTACAAATCTCTCCCCGCTGGAACCATATCAATATAAGCGGGAATGCCAGTATTACACGAAGATCATCAATGTGAACTTGCTCCGTCTCAGAGAGTACGGGGGTAGGAGTAGGAGGGGGATCTTTGAGAAAATCACTTCGAGACATGGGGTGTCTCGGCAGTAACTCCTCCACTGTAGGAAAACCATCACCCTCTTCTACCATCATATCTTCGTCGCCCGAATGGGGCACCATGGACAATGAGGTGTCCTCAAGAATCCTTTCACGAGATCGATGTGATCTTGGCATACTTCCGTCAAAGATAGTATTGACACAGCGAAAATAAGGGAGGAAAAAGAAGGTGAGAAGAAGAAGCAGAAGATTGTCAGGGCAACCTTGGAGAAATGAGGAGGGGTATTCAAAAGGAAATGGACAAGAACTTTCGAAAAAACAAACCCTCTACCTATGTATAGGATTGGGTGGCGCCAGAATCGAAGCGAAAGGTCACAGAGTGGCATCGAAATCGAAGCAACAAGCCATCAACTCATGTCTTGAAAATACGCGTAATGATGACGCACGTGAAGATGACATCATTTCCCGGTAAAATGCATTACCCGGTGTCTTGCTGAGCACGCTGACCGTCCTTCATTGGCCATGTCGTAACGCCTTGAAGGATCAAATTTCTCCGTAGGAATGCATGATGTCCGCTCATCAAGGACGCACCAAGTTGCGACCTCGACAAGCTGAGTGACTAACTGTATGGGTCCAAATTTGAACAACCACGTCGACGAGTACGACGAACGACGAGGTCCTCGTATCACGACGTCCTGCGGAGGACGACCTTAAGGCAAACAAGATATTGTACGACCCTTGTAATAATATATGCCCATCAGGGGATATTAGGAAGATTCTTTCGAATATTTTTTATAACTTGTCTTTTATAGCTTAGAAGGGTTTCACTACTTAGAGGTAGAGCGAACAACAACCTTGTAAAGGGGGATATGAGAGCTGATTCATAATACTTGCTGTAAATTTGCTTTCAAAAAAATAAGTGAGAAGATTTATTGTAGATGATCGGTTGATCTAGATAGATAAAGAATCCTTATTACCCGTATTCTCCTCTCCCTATCCATCTTTCACTCTAAAGATTATTATACTTAGCTAAGATTTATTTCTTTATTTTCTTTGATTGATTTGTTCAAAACGGTTTTGATATCTTTTAAGTCAAACAATTTGGTTGGTAATGTTTTACGACTTGGCATTTTGCAGCATTAGCTTATTTTTATATTTTATAGAAGCTTCAACATGCATGTCCAGAGTAAACAATTACTTGCCGTCTTAGTAAACATACCTCGTTACGTTATGAAATAGGTTGGAAAATCATCGTATGGCAACTCATGCGTCAGCGTCATGAATACTACTCTATACGAGTAAATGAGTAGTTGAACGGTAAAGACTTATTCACGCTCGGTGTTTACGTACACCAAACAAATAATATATGTTCTGTATATAAACTATTTTTCACTTAATTATAATTAAGTGATATGCATCTGAACTTTAAATTATATATGACTATAATGGTATAGGTACTTTCATTTTATTTTGCGCCTATTACAAAATTTTTTATTGTTGCTGCTTTTAATAGATAATTGCATTTTGGGTGTATTATGTAGCGTATTGGCCGGCAAGATTTGCGGTTGTACCCATGCACAATATTCTTTCTTTTCAGTCTGGGCATTCCTAGTCACTTTCTTAGTGGGCGCTTGGACATAAAGAATTGTACAATTTCAAAAAAAGTGAATTTTTTTTAAGTGAAAATGATATTTGAAAGAATTATGTTTGGATATAAATATAATTTTAGATTGCTTTTCAAGTTTTTTGAGCGATCTGAGCCAAAATTTTGAAAACCAATCTTTTGGAGTTTTTTAAATTTTTGAAAAATTTTAAAATTCATTTTCAAGTAAAAATTGAAAATTTCATGGCCAAACACTGATTTAAAAAAAAAAGTGAAATTTTTCCGAAAAAAAATAAAAAAAATTTATGTCCAAACGGGCTCTCAGTCTATGTTCCTACGGAAAAGAACAACGGAAAAATGCTTGCTAATGACTATGTTGTTAGGAAGCTGGAAAAGCTATGTTCAGTTAAGGATATTACTGAAAAGAAGACAAGATTTTCAATAAAAAGGTTTTTTTTATGAAGGAGAATACCTAATAATATAATAAAAAAGTTTTTTATTTTCCTTTTATTGTCCATCAGTTGAGTCTCTAATTAGAAAAGAAAGTAGACTTAAACATTGCAATTTTTAGCTTATGCTTTAGAATAATTAAATCGGAACATAAATTCACTTTGATGGGTTTTCAATGTCTTAACTTTATATTTTAATGATCTAACAAATTTGCTGTCAAAGAACTAGAAAGAGAACCCGACACGCTTTGTATACATTCCTAATCAACGGACTCCGGCTAATGTGAATTGATGCAACTTCAGAAGATAGAGAACCAACACAGCGACCTGATCCCTTGTATTTTTCTGACATCAGTACGAAAGTCAACTGTGTACGGCTGGAAAGTGACTGCCACAGAAACAGTGTAGCACAGTTTCTGCAGTCACTTGTCCCTTGACCAACTAAGTGATTACATCATTAAAGTGATGTCATCCAAGATGCATTAAAAAAAGCATTACAACAAAACATCAACACTTGAGCATTCAGTTCAAGCATTGAAGCCATCTAATATTCGAGCATTCAATTCTCAAGTGCATCAAGAACAAAGTTTAACACTACTACGGACCAGTTCCTAAATCTAGTATCTTATTGTCCTTAGTTGAGTTGTCACTTTGTAATTGTTCTTCATTGTAACTCCTAATTTGCTCAGCTAGAAGCGTTGCTTAGGAACCCCTTTGTAAAACCATAAACCATTTGTGTTTGTGTCGTGACTAGAGTTAGTCATGAGTTGAAGTCTTTGTAATAGATGTATTGCAAAGTGGCTTGTAATAGGTGTATTACGAGTTAGTGCGGCATTAAGAGTTTAATTCCTAGACTGCATAGGTTGTAATCTAAAAGTTGCTCATAGTGAAGTTGAAATCGTGTCAGTGTAGACCGTGGTTTTTTATCTCCTTAAGCAGGGATTTTTTCTCGTGAAACTCTCAATCTTATTTACTTACTGTTTCATTAGCATTCTCAGCGGAAACTCATAAAAGATCTGGTATTCTATAGTTTGCGGACTCATATAAACTATCACACTTGTCAAGAAATAAACTAAATATATAAGTAATATTGGTTATATAGCTCACATAGTAAAATTTCTCGTCTAAAACAAGCTTCACATCCACCTCTCCTTAAAATTTCAACTATTACCTTATAAATGAAAATAGAAAACCAAAAAAAAAAAAATGGCAAACAAATGGAAGAGTACAAGTAATGTAAAGCTGGGCCAAACAAACCACTAAGTTCACACAAATTAACACGACAAGAAACAATTGTCCCATGAAAAATCCTAAAGGCATGTTGGAATATCCGACCAAAACGCGGTTTTCTTGTGGGTCTCTCATTATTATAACATATTCACATAGTTCACGTACATATATCGCAATTCAACATTACTATAGAATACATTATTATATTATGTATATTGGATGCTTTTTTCACCAAATAAATGAAACCCTCCATAAGAGTTACACATCAATTTTATCGAATCCTTTTTCTAAAATTTAATATATATGCACAGATCATGTTAAATATTTATAATATCAGGTCACTTAATCGATAATTATAACAGATTTAGTTATAATGCTAGAGTTAAAAATTAGTATTACATTGTGCTAAATGTGTGCTCTAGTTGTTACTAGTATGTTATAATCAAGATCTCAACCTCTTTTCCTTGTAGTCACTAGCTGTTCTTTTGACCTTCTCATGACATAGTCAAATTTCTGAATATATTTATCCAAAGTTCTCATGACATAGTCAAATTTCTGAATATATTGATCCAAAGTTCGACACTTTTTCTCTCTATTGGGGTACTTTGGCTTTTGCTCTATCTTATTCAATCTATATCCATGGCTGCTCAGTGCTTCTTGAAGGTTGATATAATTTCTTTTTGCTATAGTTCTTTGCTGATTACATGAAGTGTTTAATTGATATTCTTGTGTTCATTTAGAGTTTTTATTTCAAGTTTAGCTCTAGCTACTTAGATGGTATTTTGGGTTCATCTTATATTCTTGATTTGCTAAGCCAGAACAAGTTCTTGATTTTAGTATTTCTGGACTAATTTGGAGTTGGTGAAAAAAGGGGTTTGACTTTTTGGGTTTTTGGATTATTTGGTTGAAGTAATCAAGATCTTGTTGGATTTTTGAGGGGATATTCATTATAGGGGTATGTTAAAAATAAGATCTTGATGTTGAAAGTGGAGAGGGTAATAAAGAGAGAGTGAGGAACTGAAAAGGAGTGAGTTTAGTGTTTAGGACTAAATGGGGAACACTTGTGTTGGACCAAGTATTTCTAAAAATGGTCTTTTTCAGTCAGTTTCAGCTGCAATGTGGCGAACTCGGGCGCCAGATGATTCTGGTTCCACCACTAATGGTGATAGTGCCAGAGGTGAAACAGCAGAATCTGGTAAAGACCCTGATTTGGTTGTCCAAAGTAAGCCACCAGAACAGATAACAATGCCTAAGTCTGAGCAAAAGGAAGAGGAACCGGCAAAAAAGAAAGAAGGACCGGTAAAGCCTAAGAAGCCGGTAGAGATGAAGAGGGTAGGTAGTGCAGGTCTTAGGACTGATTCTGTATTACAGAAGAAAACTGGTAACTTAAAGGAGTTTTTCAGTATAGGAAAGAAATTAGGACAAGGACAATTTGGAACTACATTTAAATGTGTCGAAAAGGCAACAGGGAAGGAGTACGCTTGCAAATCGATTGCTAAGAGGAAGTTGTTGACAGATGATGATGTGGAAGATGTTAGAAGGGAAATTCAGATAATGCACCACTTGGCGGGGCATCCGAATGTTATATCGATAAAAGGGGCTTACGAGGATGCTGTAGCCGTTCATGTCGTTATGGAATATTGTGCTGGAGGTGAGCTTTTCGATAGGATTATTCAGCGTGGGCACTATACTGAAAGAAAAGCAGCTGAGCTCACCAGGACTATTGTTGGAGTTCTAGAAACTTGTCATTCTCTGGGCGTCATGCATCGTGATCTTAAGCCTGAAAATTTTCTTTTTGTTAATCAGAAGGAGGATTCACTTCTCAAAACAATTGACTTTGGATTGTCAATTTTCTTCAAACCAGGTACTTCATTCGATTAGTTTGTATTTACCTGGGTGGAAGCTGCTTTAAGATGCTTTCCAAATTAATGAGTGTAATCAGTAATGACCATGAAATTTATTACTCCTATATAAAAGATGACCTATGAGAACTGACCTGTATTGTCCAAGAATTTTGCATGTTTGTCCCGCATTATTGATGCAGATTCTATCGAACTCTGTCCACGACTTTGTATTGATTTAGATGCACCGACTCAGCATTGGCACTCAAATTGTATTGAACTCTTATTGATAAACCTCCTGTATACCATCTTATGCAATTTGAATCACTTTCTCCTGTATGCTATGTTGTTCATTTGTTGTAATGTTTAACATCATGAAACAACTCATTAAGTAATGTATTGTTTTTTCAGGTGACAGATTTAATGATGTTGTTGGCAGTCCTTACTATGTTGCACCAGAAGTTCTCAAAAAACGCTATGGTCCCGAAGCTGATGTTTGGAGTGCTGGTGTGATTGTGTACATTTTATTAAGTGGAGTACCTCCTTTCTGGGCTGGTGAGTTTCCAAAGTTATCAACTTTAATATCCAAAAAGAAAGTCGTGGTTGTGTTTTTCCCAGAAAGGAGAGTCAAGTGAAAAAGGAAAGTAGAAAAGGTTTTACAGAAACCAAATACTGCTCTTCAGATGATATCTTATCTTTTCGCAAGATGTCTCTTAACTAATATATACTATCATACAGAAAATGAGCAAGGAATATTTGAAGAAGTCCTACATGGTGATCTCGACTTCTCATCCGATCCATGGCCTAATATTTCAGAAGATGCAAAAGACTTAGTCAGGAGAATGCTTGTTCGAGATCCCAAAAAACGTTTAACTGCTCATGAAGTCTTGTGTAAGTATTTTCAGCATTGTTAGTAGTACTAAATGGTTTTACATCTCTACTTGGTAATTCACAGATGCTGGATTAAAGCTTCTATGTTGGTATTTCATAATTGATCGTCTTATTGTGTTTACACTGTAGCCTTGTGGTTTAATTTTTCTATCCCTTAAAATCCAATGAGTATGAACATAATCCTTCCCATTGCAAACATTTCTCTCGAGATGACGAATTTGGATAAAAGTTAGGAGTAATGTTGAAACCTTTGCAGGCCATCGTTGGGTTCAAGTTGATGGTGTGGCTCCAGATAAGCCTCTGGATTCTGCAGTTCTGAGTCGAATGAAACAATTTTCTGCAATGAACAAGCTCAAGAAAATGGCTTTGAGAGTGAGTCTATAGATTTACATACACGTCCAAGAATCAAACGAACTGTGGACTGATAAAACTAGTCTAAATATTGTGAGTTACACCTCTGTTACAGGTCATCGCCGAAAGCCTATCTGAAGAAGAAATTGCTGGTCTGAAAGAAATGTTCAGGATGATAGATACAGACAATAGTGGTCAAATAACCTTTGAGGAGCTCAAAGTTGGATTAAACAGAGTTGGCGCTAATCTCAAGGAGTCCGAGATCTATGATCTTATGCAGGCAGTAAGTATCAGAAAAAATTTCTATAGTTCTTTTTTTTTTTCCCTTTTCTAATTCAAGCAATAGGTCTGATATCTATGTTTTAAGAGAAATAGACGAGGTCGGACACCATCTGGACCAGTATTTCCTTCATCGAACTTCTTGTTCGCGTCTTTTTGAAAAATAAATTTCTTTATTGACTATACTGAAATTCTGTTCTGTGAAGATATCCGAGATTTTTGTTGGTACATTATTGCGTTAATTTAACTGATAAAATTGCACAATCCTTTAGTATCATCTTTTCTTCCTTTTAGTTCTCTGCCCCACCCCGTGCCCAACTGGACATGCTCTTATTACCTGTTATTTCCAGTGGAGACCGGTAAAAACTTTATGGGTAGAATCATCTAAAGAAGTTAGTTATACTTGGATAACATTTTGATTGCGCAAATAAGAATGAAGCAACATCATTTATGTTTGCGGGCATAGGTGGTGTGGAGATAATACTTTGAGCATTACTTTCCCAAACTTCGGAATTTGTTGCAATAAGGAGATGACTGTCCAACAAGTCCGAAGATCACGAGATGGAGGATTCCAAAATATAATTAATTTACTCCACAAACAAAGTACACTACAGGATAACCACGATGTATGGAGGCGGGGGCTGGGGAATAATGGAGTTTTCTCGGTTAAATCCTATTATTGAAAGATTTGAATGGGGAGGAGGTGGACTTTCTGTATAGGTAGGTCGATTTGGATCCGTAAGGTACCAAAAAAGGTAATAGTTCACTTTGAATAGGGAGGCAAAGGAAGGTTACTTATGTCAGCTAGTGCCTTATGTTCAAGGGTTCGGCTGAAGATATCGATCATCTCCTCACTCATTGTTCAGTAGCATCAAGATTATTGTGGAAGATTCTTACATGGTTTGATTGCTAAAAGGTGAAGGGGACTATATGAAGCTACTAATATTAGTAAATTGGAAAAAAAAATTGTGCTCGTGAACTTACCTTTGGCAAGAAGGAGTCGGACAGAATGATTTGGCTTTTTCACCCTCTTTCTCTGTGTTGGTTCATATTCCCATGACATCCTTATATCTCATGTTCAACAGCTCAAGTAACTCCCCGTCTTGTCTGAAATTGCAGGCAGATGTTGATAACAGCGGCACAATTGATTATGGGGAATTTATAGCAGCAACATTACATTTTAACAAAATTGAAAGAGAAGATCATCTATTTGCTGCTTTCTCTTACTTTGATAAAGATGGCAGTGGCTACATTACTGCAGACGAGCTTCAACAAGCTTGTGAGGAATTTGGCATTGGGGACGTCCACCTGGAAGATATGATAAGAGACGCCGATCAGGACAATGTAAGTTTGATTTTTTATCTTTAGTTTTTATATTTGGAATAAAGCGGGGGAACTTCTCTTGACATTAAAACCCAGTATCTAAATTTCAAACTCCAGATACTTCATAGTTCGTTCTACTACATTCTAACTAATAAATAGTATGCTAGAAAGAAATAGATGAATCTTTCTTTCTACCATAATATCTATGTATTAGGATACTGCCGATTCTGGTTCACTCTTTTTTGGTATCAGACCTGCTAAACAAAATGTCTAAGGTAGTATTGGTTGACATTTGTCCGAGATCTAATGGAAGTCATCGTTTAAGAATGAAGGACAATGTCTTCGTCGTTGGTTTAAATTGGGGTTAATAATGATATTACCTATCTCTTATCGTATAACGATGATGTATATACGAGCAAGACAAGCTTCTTGCATGTGTAATTCCGTTCATGGTAAAATATTGACCTCTCTTCACCTTAAATTTCCAGGATGGACGAATTGATTACAATGAGTTCGTCGCTATGATGCAAAAGGGAAATCCGGTGATTGGTGGTGGCAAGAAAGGTCTAGAACACAGTTTCAGCACCGGATTTAGAGAGGCTCTAAGACTTTAGAACGCCTATGCCTTTTCGCGATTTTTTTTTCTCTTTTAGTTTGGTTGTCGCCATTTTCTTCATTTCCTTTATGGAAAGTTTTTTGTTCTTAGGATTGTATAGTAGAAACTAGTGCTTGCTTGCCAAGCAGTAACCTTTGCTCTTTCAATGCACTTCACATTTTTCCAGTTTTGCCAAAAAAACTCCCTTTTTTTTCCTCCCAAATTCTACCAGTGAACTTACTGTTATCATGTGTAACTCTGGAGGTAAGGAGATTTGAATAATCTTGTTTAGTTCCATCTTCTAGGATAGAGTTCATTTTTATGTTGCTCGGAGTCTCAGAAAATGTCAGTGGGTATGCGTCGGATCCTTCAAAAGTTGTGCATTTTATTTGGATCGAGATAACATGATGCATGCGGAAGCTAAAAATGCAAAGTTGATAGATGATAAATCAGACAAGAAAGAAAATATACTAAAGAATAAGATATTATAATAGAGTTTGGTCAATTGACCTACATATAATAACTATAATAAAAAATTTAAAAACTATTGAGAGAAAATTTTTACCAGACTCTTTAATGACTAAATTGTGGATGCTATTATTTTTGTTCTTGTTGTGAGAAAAAAGGTCAATTTATAGAAGTATAAAACTTCTCCTCCAAGAAAAGGATAAGACATGAAAGAGATTTATTCCTTTTAGGAGTCTTTTTCCCCTTAAAAAAAGAGAATCCTAATAAAATTCCGGGCAAAATCCTGACATATTTTTGGAGGGTCCGACCCGGGTGTGGCAGTATTTTGGAGAGTCCGTATGAAACATGCGCGTCGGATCCTTCAAAAGTAGTGTATTTTTGGAAGGTTCGACACGGATATGATAGTATTTTGGGGAGTCCGCGCGACAATTTCATTTGCTTCTGTAATAGTTTTTAATGATACTGTCAATATGTTGCATCGCAAGAAACTTGTATCCCATAATTTGGTAAGTTCAACTCAATTATTAGGAAGAGAAGTTTCTGAGTTTACTGATTTGAAGATGGAGGATGCATGAATGTTTTGGTGCTATGAAATCCAAGAGGTGCCATTTTTGTGAAAACAAACCAGCTTTTTTCTAGTTAAGTCTTTTCATAGTTATATTATTCGTTTCAAAACTAACTTTTTTTTATGTTGATCTACTTCTTTTTAGTTCATTTTATTTAATTTTGGAATACGAAGAGAATTATTAAATAAACGTGCTAGAGGAAGAAACAAATTGGGAATAATGGCATGCATCTGCTCTTAAAATAATAACCGAAAAATATAGTATATATTTTTTGTATATATATATATTTTTGTATGGTATATATTAATAATATATAAATTTTATATACTTTTTACGACTATTGAATATAAATAATTTTGGCCGCGGGTTAAAAGTGATCTTTGCTCCAACAAATTAGAAGAAGTGGTTATCATTACTGCATTGGGTCACTACGGTATTAAGCCTTTCAATATGTGGCCAATATTGTAAGATCATAGTCATCATTATATAATGAATGTTTAAAATCTTGGCAATTGGTAATTAAACTACCAAAAAAGAAATTACGTAGCAAATACTAGGTGTGCAGAGAACCATATAATATGTCTACAAGTTTCAAATTCAGTAATGCAGTGGGGAACAAAGGGCCATGAGTGTAATTCCCATGCTTCAATTTCCACTCCTTAATCATTTCCTTTGCCTCTCTCTAGCGTAAAAATAGCACGATATAGCCAGTTTTTGGACTGATCATTCAAAAATAGTTAGCATTTATCAAGTCAATAAAAAATAGTCACTATTTTGCTACAATAGAGACAGGTCCTGCATAATATACTGGAGTTCGGTGCACCTGTGTATGAACTCCAGCATATTATGCTGGACCGGTATACTTTACTCTCTCCAGTATAATATACTGGAGACTGAAGCACCGGTGCTCCAAACTCCAGTATATTATGCTGGACAAGTATACTTGCTGGAACTCCATATATTATGCTAGAGTTCTAGTATACTTATACTAGAACTCCATCATATTATGTTGGAGCTCCAGTATACTTATCCTGGAACTGCAGTATAATATGCTGGAGCTCCAGTATACTTATCCTAGAACTCCAGCATAATATACTGAAGTATTTTTTGTGTTTTGAACAGTGTTTTCGCTCAAATTTATCTTTACATGAAAAGTGGATAAATTTCGATTACTTCTGAAATTGAGCTATTTTTGAATGACCGGTTGTAAATCTGGCTATTTTTGAATTTCTCCCCTTTCTAGCAGATTCGAATAGATTTAAGTTATATACCCTGATAGTACACCAATATTTTTATAATATTATTAGTAAATTTTAATTTGTGGCAGTAGGTTAATTAATATTTATATTAGATTATCAATTAATGTGTATCAAGATTTTTTTTAAAAATTATTTAATAAGTGTTCTGATCGCATCTATAATTTTGTACACCGTCAATATATAGAAGTTAAATCCCATTGGAATGCCCCTCCTTTCTCAAACAAAATAAGTGGTAAGAAAATGAAAAGAAGCAAATGTTATTATAGCATGCATGATATCAACCCCATGTAGTGGATTTGATGAAAAGAGAAAATTTGTGGATAGAAAAAGCTTGACCATATGAATGGCCAAGTGTTTTATGTCTCTCGAGCTCTACTACGTTAATGGACTTTGATAAGAACAATCAAATGTGGTCATATATATCATGTCTCCTGTGCTATTGAATTTGCTTTTAGGCAGCGGCGGAATTATGATTTTTATTAAGGGATATCAAAATATAAAAATTTATATACATCATAGAATTTAGGGAAGTCAATATATAGTAAATATACGTATAAAATAAAAATATTATCTAGTAATACAATGTAATTTTCCAGCAAATGGGTGTCGATCGACACCTCTTGATTGAATGTGGCCCCGCCACTGGTTCTAGGCTGTTGGAGTCAATGAGCATCATGTAGCAGTATGATTGATCGATATTCTCCTATCTTTAATTAGAAGTCTTGAATTTAATTCCTTAACATGACAATGAATCTTTCGCTAAAGCGCACTTTGCGTCTTTTAATTGGTCTATTCGGCCTGAATCCGATTTAATCAGCTCAGTGAATTTGGAATGCCAAATGATTAATCCGGAAAAAAAAAGTAAGGAGTTGTGAGATTTCAACACATAGCTAACAGAATGATGGATCGAAGAAGATATGGAAACGTCCATTTCACTTTGTTTGTGGTTCTTGTGGATCAAGCTGTGCCATCATCGAATTGTAGCATTTGACTTGTGTATGTTCAATATTAAATCAATTCTATGAACTAAATAATCTAATGGGAAAATGCATAATTTACCCCTGCCCTATACCCGAAATCCCAACTACACACTTTTTTTTTGCGGGAATCATATTACTCCCCTAAACTTATTTTAAATGTAATTGTTTGCACCCTTAACGCTGACAACCAAACTCTTGTAGGTGGTGAGATATATGCGCCCCACCGTGTATTTTTAGTACTTTTTTTATTCTTTCTTCTTTTTCTTATCCTTTTTTCTTATTTCTTATTATTCTCATGTCTTTTTGGTTATTTCATTCTCTTTCTTTTTGTTTTGGTCACCGGCGGCATAAAATGGTGGTCGTCGGAATTTCACAAACACCATTTTTTCCGGTAATTTTTTTTCCAACGATAGATTTTTATCCCGATCTAAGTGTATTTTGTTATATATATATATATATATATATATATATATATATATATAATTTCTTGAAAGTTTAATTTATGTGTGGAAGGAAGAGGAAAAGAAATAAAAACGAATATAAGTTGAGAAAAAAAATTTCCGTTAAAATTTCAATACATTATTTTTTTCCGGCGTAGGAAGATGTTCCGATGATGAATTTTTTCCCACAAAATCTGAGTGTATTTTTCTTTTCTTATGAATAGATATTTTTGAGAGTATAATTTGTGTGTGAAAAGAAAAAAATGAAAGAAAACGGTTAGACAAAGTCGTCGGTGAATGAATATCCACCAGAATTAGAGAAGAAATAAAAAAAAAGTAAAAGAAAAAGAAAAAGAAAAAGGAAAAGGAAAAGGAAAAGGGAAAAAAATTAAAAAAAAATGGTAAAAAGAATAAAAAAAATAATCTGAAAATCGTTTTTTCTTGCTTCTCACTCTCCTTTGGGAGAGTGAAATACACACACTATGCCACATCAGCGTTAAAGGTGCAAATAATTACATTTAAAATAAGTTTTAGGGGGGTAATAGGATTCCTGCAAAGAAAAAGTGTGTAATTGGAATTTCGGGTATAGGTCAGGGGTTAATTATGCATTTCCCCTAATCTAATTAAAAGTATTGGCAAATGTGGCACGCCAAGACTATAATATAAGTAACTCATATCTTATTACTCTCGTTAAACAAAATTGTACCATTTGGTAGCACTAATTTTACAACAATCCTTGAGAATATTTTGTGCACCTTTTTCCTTATTCAATTTTAATTTATTTTCCTCGGTGGAGAACTTATTTATTCAAGGTGAAGTTCCATGTTTGTGTTCTTAAGGTTGCAAAAGCATGCATAATAATATATAGATGCTAATAATCCTCTCTTATATTGGTTGTTTTAAAATGGTAATTAATAGGGGTGACAAATGACGGGTTGGACTGAATTTGAGCGGGTCAAGATAGGTTAGGTTAATAAATGGGTCATTGCCCAATCCAATTTAAAATGTACTTGAGTTAAGATGGGCTGGATCAAGATGGGCTAAACAATGGGTCATCGCTCCACCTGCCCAACTTGACCCATATTTTAGAATCATACTCATCTTGCATAAACAAAAGAGAAACTTTCTGAAACCACTAGTTTTAGTGGTTATTAGCTAGTTGTAGCTACCATTTACTATATTACTTCCTATATCTATGCTTTTCAGATTTTTTTGAGTGTATTCGATATATTTAAGCTACTGTATTCATGAATACAGTAGCATTTCTAGGCGTGAAACAAGGAATTACAGCTAGACGGATTTTTGTATTCGAGTGTATTCGACTGTATTCATGGCGTGAAACATGGGATTACAGCTGGACAGATTATTGTATTCGACTGTATTCACGGCGTGAAATAGGGGATTACACTGTTTTTAAAAGAAAGTGAATTAATTAATATGACACACTCCTAATATATCTCAACAAACTCAATTATAACACATAAATTTTGTATTTCAGTTATAAAAAGAAAAATCAACCGAAAAATACCCCAGAAACACAACAATCTTCAGAGAAATTATATAATACATATGAATATATAAATTATATTAATTAAAAAAAATATATGAATACATTCATGGAATATAGCGAGACAGTGAATACAATAAAATACATAAAATATTGCTGGATACATTGAAATACAATGAAAAAAAAGACAATGAATACATAGAATACAGTGAAATACAATGAAAAAAAGACAATGAATATAATGAAATACAGCGAGATATATTGAAATATATTAACAGAAAATTCAAGTTGCTCAGCTCCCAACTCCGTCGTCTTTGTTCAAGAACAACCCTAATGTCGTCTCGTTGAAGCGGCATTAGTATCCAGTCATCGCTCGCCGTCACCGTTGCCTCCGGTTGGCGACAATTATCACGAAATACCAGCGAAATAGCGGAGGTTTTTGTTGATTCGATATGTTGCGTCATAGAATGAGATTGGGATGCTGAGGGAGGCATTAACAATAAATAATGGCCACAGTAGAAACGGTGACGGTGGAAATTGCTCCAGCGTCTGGCAGAGGAGAAGACATCGGGAAGTAGAGAGAGAGAGAGAGGGAGAGAGAGAGAGAGAGAGAGAATAGATATGGGGTAGGGGATAGGAGAAATATGAGGGGATATGAGAGAGAAACTTATTTTATGGCTTAAGGATAGGAGGTGACCATAAATAGATATTTGGCTTTAAAAAATCAAAAGGTAGCTATGAAATATATATTTTTTAAAAGGGTATTTATTTAAAATAAATAAGGTATCAACCTTTGCTATAAGAGGTAACTAATCCTAAACAAAAAACCTTTACCTTTTATACACTTATGTATAAAAAGTAAATAAATAATATTAATATTTTGAGAATCAAAATATATTTTCTTAAATAACAAATTAGTATTTAAAATGTGTAAGTTGAAAAATATTTTACGGATTGGGGTGGGGCAAAAAAATGAAACAACAAAAAATAGAAAATTAAAAATACAAAAAAAAAAAAGGCAAAAAAATCTGTGGAAAAACGAAAAAAAAAAACAAAAAATTAGAAAAAAAAGTAAATGTTTTTTTGTAGGGGGTTGGGGTGTAGAAAAACGAAAAAATTGAAAATAGAAAATTGAAAATACAAAATTTTTTTTAGGGGGTTTGTAGGGGGTTAGGGTGGGCCAGTGCAAAAAAATAAAAAAATTAAAAATTAAAAATACAAAATAAAATAAAATTGGGGCAACTAAATAAATTTCTAGATAAGTTGGATTGAGATCTATTTATTTGACTACTTCATAGGTCAGGACGGGTTAAAAAAAAAATAATAGATTAACTTGGACTCAACCCAAATAAACTCATGAGCTAAAAATTTTGTAACCCATCTCTGAACGGGTTAGACGATTTCGGATGAATTTGGCTCAAATTGCCACCCCTAATAATTAACAATATAACTTATTCTTTTGTCAGATTTTGTAACATAAGTCATATGCATATTGTACGGCACCCCTCTCCTCTCTCCGACCCCGTTCCCCACCCTACACAACTTTTTTTTGTTTTGTTTGGAATTAGTCATCATCGAAAGTGAGGATTCATAATTTCATACAGTCGATTTCAACTTATTTTTGCACTATCTTCGCATACATGGTTAGCCGTTTTCCTCTTCGTTCCTACTGATCATGACAGCAAAGCTTAATAAATAAAATAGTTTATTAGTGATTAACCTATTATTTTCAGTAATACTACGAAAATTAGTGAAAACCAAAATAACTAATTGGGGCACTATTGTGTTATGCCCTACCATATTTTAAATCGTTTAATAACCGGTTATATATGTATCTTTGACGTTGGTGGTACATTTGGTTTTATATGTAAGATGGTATTTCACCATTCTGTTATAAATGTTGAAAAGCTTGTTGATTGATTTAAATCTCTAAAAAGATAATTATATAGTAGTAAATAAATGTTAAATATAAAGTGAACCATATAATTCAAGTGTGTTACTAAAAGTTTAAAGTTTACCAAAGCAATGGGGAACAATGGGCCAGACTGTTTTCCCATGCTTCAGTTCCAACTTCTAAATCATTTTCTTTGCCTCTCTATCTAAGAAAAGTCGTCTAGTGGTATCATCATGGGCGGAGTCAGGGGCCGCTCGTTCGAATTCCCTTCGTTATATATATATATATATATATATATATATATATATATATATATATATATATATATATATATATATATATATATATATATATATATATATATATAACGTTAAAAAATTTCTTTCTTTATATATATTAACTGTTAAATCCATTTAATTTCTTCGAGAGTTTATATTATTTTTTTAAAAAAAATTGCCTTGATGAATATTCTGCTTTCGCTAATATTGCCTCTTCGAGTAGTTTCAAGTTGGAGTTTTAAAATAAATTAAAAAAATAAAAATTATCATTTCAAATTGGGGAGTAATTTCAAGTTGTAGTTTATAATTATTTTAAAATAAAAAAATAAAAATAAAGTAATAAAAAAATTTTGATTCAACTTGTGGAGTAGTTTTTTTGTAATATTCTATATTCTATATATCTTCTATATATTGTTAAAAGGAGAGAATAAAGCATTCTCCTTATGCCAAGTGGTAGCCTAGGGTACGCCCAGTGAGCATCCGCCCACTGAAGTAAGAGTACGACTTGAGCGTGAGGACAAAGGCGACGCCAGCTAAAACTCAGCGTCCTCGCTAGGGGGACGTCGACTATTTGTACTTTTATGATTATTTCGTGGAAGACCTCCTGCTATATAAAGGAGATCTTCCCATTGTAAAGGGGCATCAGTATTATTATCAAAGATTACAACTCTCTCATTTTCTCCTATTTCTCTCTCTATCTCTACATCTAACGAATACTCATTCTCAAGTTCTTATTATCAGATCTACTACAATATTTTCATCTTTTTGTCCCTAGGTTATATTATATTTGATTACGATTTACCCCTATTTATTTTTTATTGTTTTTAAGCTTATAAAGTATATTGATAACTTTTGAGCCAAACAATTTGGTGCCGTCTGTGGGGAATTCGAGAATCAAAATCATAGTATCCACCTAGAGAACAACCAACAGCCATTCTCTACACCACACAAAAAGATGGCCAAAAATAACACACGATCGAAAGCAATAGTGGGTGTTACAACCAATCTCCTTGGTCCTCTCAACGAGGCCAGTGACGAGGGTATCTTGAATGCAACCCCTAGCACCACACCAGGTACAGAGATCTCACCTTATCCATCTGAAGATCTGACGATCTTGCATGAAAAATGAGCCTCCACATCTGCTGCTAAGGAAGCGCCCTCGGTGGTTAAGAAGCTACTGGAAGAATGGCTAACAAGTACTCTAAGTGGCTTGGTTGAGAAGTCACCATAAAATAACGTCAGGTGTATGCCAACGGTAAGCATTACTACTGCCATTGGTGAACCTGAGGCTGTACGAGCAAATAACAGACCCATCGAAGCACAGGCCAACGACGGTACGCTAACAGCCATCCTAAAGAAGATGGAAGAAATAGAGAATGAAAACAGGGCTCTTCGTGACCAAATGAAAGAGCATCAAGAGAGGGTAGACAAGATCCCTGGTGCTCCCAAGTTACTGCCAAAATGCGACGTGGGAAGATTCGTCGAACAACCATATACCGAAGAAGCTGCTCCTCACTCTATCCCAAAAACCTTCAAGATGCCACCCTACTTAAGGGTATACGACAGAACCATAGATCCCGAAGATCATTTGATCCACTATGTCACTGCCGTGAAAGGTAATGACCTATCGAAAGAGCAGGTACCATCGGTGTTGCTGAAGAAGTTCGGTGAGACGCTGACGGGAAGGGCCCTAACGTGGTACTCCTAGCTACCAGCTAAGGCAATATCAACGTTCGAGGAAATGGCGGATAAGTTCGTCACTGCCCATGCAGGTGCAAAGAAAGCGAAAGCAAGGGTCATATTCGCCGTCAGGCAAACCGCAGGGGAAAGACTCAGGGACTTCCTGGCTAGGTTCAACAGGGTAAGGATGAGCATGCCAAACGTATCGGAAGGTATGGCAGTCACCGCTTTACAGAACGGGCTAAACAGGGATGGTTCGAGGGCGACCAAGAAACTACTAAGTCGTCTCATGAAATATCCTCCTACCATATGGGAGGAAATCCACAATGCTTATTGCGCTGAGCTGCGAGCGGACGAGGAAGATCTTAATGGGCCGACCCAACGGTTAACAGCGATACACTCAGAGACGAGGAGGGATCGTCGCAATGAAGGACGGTGAGAAAAACTCCCATGCTCCAACAGAGACCGGCACCAGCCATATACCAGATCCTCTCATCCACCACCAAGGCATACGGATGCTCTACAGCGATACGTCGCCCCACTCCGAAATGAAAGAGTTACACCTCCTTTATTATCTGCCCATAACTTTTGCGTGTCTCCTTCAGAAATAGTATACGCACTGGAGAAGCTGGGCACCAAGGTGCAGTGGCCGCAAAAGATGAAATCAAACTCCGCTACAACGAAATCAAACGTCCTATGCGAGTTCCATCAGGAACGGGGGCACAAAATCAAAGACTGCATAGGCCTACGGCAAGAGGTGGTTAGGATGCTGATCCAGGGATACCTGAGGGAACTGCTCAGTGACAAAGGAAAAATAAACTTTTCGCGCGGACGGGAACAACCACACGGGCCGCCAAAGTCGCCTTCACCAGCACGCACGATAAATATGATCGTCGGAGGCGGCGACGACTCAGCAATCAACCACGTCAAGTTCGGCACCACGCACAAATTAAAACGGACCATCGCCCATGAACGGTATGATGACTTCGAAGATAGTATCACCTTCGATTAGTCCGATGCCGATGGTTTGTATTTCCCTCATTACGATGCTTTAAATATCACTTTACATGTCACCGATAAAGATGTTAAAAGAATCATTATTGATGACAGAAGTGGCGCCTGTATTATCCATCCGAGGGTCCTCGTACAAATGGGACTCGAGGGTAAGGTAATACCGCGTTGTGTAACACTGACTGGTTTTAACAATGCAGTGGAACGAACATCCGGAGAAATATTACTGCCCGTTTTAGCAGGAGGGATTACGCTGGAAACCACTTTCCATGTAATGAACCAGGAAACGGCCTACAACATCATCATAGGACGCCCATGGATACATGCCATGCGAGCGGTACCTTCAAGTTTTTACCAAGTGGTCAAATTCCCCACCCCGTGGGGGGTATTCAGCATTCGAGGCGAGCCACGCACCGCACAGGAATGCTACAAAATAGCTGAAGATTGCACCCACACCAAACAGATAAAAGGGGCGAGTGCAGAAGCATAGCAATCAGCCGTGTCGGGTACTAAAGTCAACCCGACAATGGACGCCATCAAAGACCCCGACGTCGTAGAAGCCTGTAAAGCAACGGTCGAAGATCTCGACCCGGTCCAGTTGGACGACGCCGACCTCACAAAGAAAGCCTACATTGGGCACGGCCTCACCAACCTGAGTAAGTATCGTGAATTCCTAACTAACCATGCAGATTTGTTTGCTTTTTCCCATTCAGATATGCCGGGAATCCCAAGAGACATCGCCACCCACAAGCTGAACGTCGATCCATTACATCCGCCCGTGCGACATATGAGAAGGAAATTCAACGCCACCATCAATGAAGCAGTCAGCGAGGAGGTAGACAAATTACTGGCCAGCGGTTCCATCAAAGAATCGAAGTACCCCCAATGGGTCGCCAATATCGTCATGGTCAAAAAGAAAAACGGGAAGTGGAGAATGTGTGTGGATTTCACTGATCTGAACAAGGCATGTCCGAAGGATTCATTCCCACTACCCCATATAGACCAATTAATCGATGCCACCACGGGACATGAACTGCTGAGCTTCTTAGATGCCTACTCCGGCTACAATCAAATCATGATGGCCGAGGAGGACCAGGAGAAAACAACTTTCATCACCCACCAAGGGACATACTGCTACAAGGTAATGCCCTTTCGGCTAAAAAATGTGGGGGCTACATACCAGAGAATGGTCACCAGAATGTTCAAATAACAACTCGATAAGACCATGGAGATCTATATCGATGATATGCTGGTGAAGTCGGCAAAGAAAGAAGACCACATCGACCACCTGAAAGAAGCCTTCGAAATACTAATAAAGTACGGGATGAAGCTGAACCCCGAGAAATGCGCCTTCGGCGTAGCCTCGGGAAAATTCTTAGGATTTCTCGTATCCCAATGAGGCATCGAGGTCAACCCATATCAGATCAAGGCGATAGATGCAATACCTGAGATTCTGAACAGCAAAAAACATGTACAAAAGTTGATGGGGTGAATAGCCGCCCTATCCAGATTCATCTCACGGTCCTCCGACAGGTACCATAAATTTTTCAACATGTTGAGAAAAGACAACGGATTACAATGGAACGAGGAATGCGTCGAAGCCTTGAGAAAATTGAAAGCATACCTATCTTCGCCAACACTACTGGCCAAAGCAAGCCCGAGCGAGCCCTTGCTGGTATATCTGGCCGTCTCTGAGGTTGCCGTCAGCGCAGTCTTGGTCCGCAAAAACGAAGGTACGCAATCTCCTATTTACTATATAGCAAAACCTTAGTGGATGCCGAAACACGGTATTCACACCTTGAAAAATTAGCATTGGCATTGGTCGTAGCTTCACGAAAGCTCCTACCCTATTTTCAACACCACCCCATAAAAGTAGTAACGACCTTCCCCTTGAGAAGCGTCCTACATAAGCCCGAATTATCAGGCAGACTCGCCAGATGGGCTATAGAGCTCAGCGAGCACGACATCTCATATCACCCGAGAACCGCCATCAAGTCGCAAGTACTTGCCGACTTTATAGCCGATTTCAGCGCAGAAATACTGCCAGAGGCGGAACTGGAGGCACGTCGTACCCCTCCAACACCGACTTATGGACTCTGTACATTGACGACGCCGCTAATGCCTCAGGATCAAGACTCGTTTGGAGGTCCCTACGGGCGAAATAATTTGCCAGTCCGTGCAGTGCCCTGAAATGACTAACAACGAGGCCATTATTGCAGGTATGAAACTAGCCACCAAATACGGGGCTCGACGACTCGTTCTCCACTGCGACTCCCAACTCCTAGTGAACCAGGTCACTGGGACTTACCAAATCAAGGAGCAGAGATTGCAAAAATATCAGTCAGAGATCCACAGATTAATGACTGACTTCGACGAGTGCCACTTCGAACAAATTCTGAGGGCACGGAACGTCGAAGCAGACGGCTTGGCAAAGCTGGCCGCAGCCACTAAAAACTTCGACAGAGAAAGCGTGGTCACCCTCCTCCATTCAGCCATTGATCACACTGAGGTGCTTTCTTTAAATTTGACTTGGGATTGGCGCAACCAATTTGTATCCTATCTGCAGTATGGTACACTCCCACTCGACAAAAAGAAGCAAAGAAGCTTCGCGTACAGGCCGCCAGGTATTGCCTGATAAACCACGAGCTCTACAAAAGGACTTTTGGCGGACCCCTAGCCAAGTGCCTAGGGCCGCACCAAACGAGACCAATACTCGAAGAGGTACACGAGGGTCACTGCGGCTCCCATACAGGCAACCGCGCCCTCGTACGCTGCATAATACGACCCGGTTATTATTGTCCCACCATGAAGAAAGAGGCAGCGGAATACGTTCGCCGATGCGAACAATGTCAAAATTATTCCCCCATGATACACCAACCAGGAGAGCTCCTCCACTCAGTCACTTCCCCATGGCCTTTCATCAAATGGGGAATGGATATAGTCGGTCCCCTGCCAGCAGGACGAGGAAAGGTACGATTTCTATTAGTTTTAACTGACTACTTCTCCAAGTGGGTGGAAGCAGGTGCGTACGCCCAAATACGCGAACAGGGAGCCATTTCCTTCATATGGAAGAATATCATCTGCCGTTTCGGCATCCCCAAAGAAATCAGCTGCGACAACGGACGACAGTTCATCGGTCAAAAGATGACAGAATTCTTCGACAAATGGCACATTAAGCGAATACTCTCCACGCCATACCACCCCGCCGCCAACAGCCAAGTAGAGTCTTCCAACAAAATAATACTGAACATACTGAAAAAGAAACTCGAGGAAGCCAAAGGGCTATGGCCCGAGCTACTATCGGAAGTATTGTGGGCGCACCGGACCACACCAAAATCCTGCATAGGAGAAACGCCATATTCACTGGTCTACTAATTCAACGTAGTCATACCAGTCGAAGTCGGCGAACCAAGCTTGAGGTATTCACATACCATCGGAACAGAGAACGACGTAAATAGGCGTCAATACCTCGACGAGGCCGAGGAAAGAAGAGAAATGGCCCACATAAGATTGGTGGATCAGAAACAACAAGTCGAAAGATACTACAACAAAAGAGCCAAAGTAAGACCACTCAAAGTGGAAGACTACGTCCTCAAAGCCAAAATATTGGCATCAAAAGACCCAAGCGAAGGAAAATTGGGCACCAACTGGGACGGACGCTACAAAATCATAGCAGCAGCAGGTAAAAGAGCATTCCAATTAGAAATAATTGAAGGAAGAACTCTCCACAATAATTGGAACGTCGCCCACCTCAAGTATTTCCAATTCTAAAAGGCGTCTCCCGAGTCGCACTCATTTTCCCTTACTCGAGTTTTGTCTCAATTGGGTTTTCTCGGGGAGAATTTTAATGAGGCGGTAGAGGGGATACCTGGAGATATTTGCGGAATGAGTTTATCATACCAGCCACTCCATGCGCTCTCCTGGCTGACATGACAAAGGGACTGGACTAGCATGATCTCTTATGTATGAACGACTAAGGCCATCTCCAATGTATGAATGGCTAAGGCCACCTCCAATGTATGAACGGCTAAGGCCATCTCCAATGTATGAACGGCTAAGGCCATCTCCAATGTATGAATGGCTGAGGCCATCTCCAATGTATGAACGGCTAAGGCCATCTCCAATGTATGAACGGATACGGCCATCTCCAATGTATGAACGGCTACGACCATCTCCAACGTGTAAATGGCTAAGGCTATCATCGTCAATAAGTCGACTCAGCTCGACTACGACAAATGAGTAATTCGACGACAGTTGAAGTTACGTACATGGCTACGGCCATCTCCAACGCGTAAATGGCTAAAGCCATCATCGTCAATAAGTCGACCTAGCTCGATTATGACAAACGAGTAATTCGACGACAGTCGAAGTTACGTAAATGGCTACGGCCATCTCCAACGTGTAAATGGCTAAGGCCATCATCGTCAATAATTTGGCCCAGCTCGACTACGACAACGAGTAATTCGACGACAGTCGAAGTTACGTACATGGCTACGGCCATCTCCAACGTGTAAATGGCTAAGGCCATCGTCGTCAATAAGTTGACCCAGCTCGACTACGACAAACGAGTAATTCGACGACAGTCAAAGTTATGTACATGGTTACGGCCATCTCTAACGTGTAAATGGCTAAGGCCATCGTCGTCACTAAGTCGACCCAGCTCTACTACGACAAATGAGTAATTCTACGATAGTCGAAGTTACGTACATGGCTACAGCCATCTCCAACGTATAAATGGCTAAGGTCATCGTCATCAATAAGTCGACCCAGCTCGACTACGACAAACGAGTAATTCGATAACAGTCAAAGTTACGTACATGGTTACGGCCATCTCCAACGCATAAATGGATAAGGCCATCGTCGTCAATAAGTCGACCCAGCTCGACTACAAAAAATGAGTAATTCGACGACGGTCGAAGTTACGTACATGGCTAAGGCCATCGACAATATTGTGGCTAAGGCCATCGTCGTCAATAAATCGACCCAGCTCGACTACGACAAACGAGTAATTCGACGACAGTCAAAGTTACGTACATGGCTACGGCCATCTCCAACGTCTAAATGGCTAAGGCCGTCGTCGTCAATAAGTCGACCCAGCTCGACTACGACAAACAAGTAATTCAATGACATTCGAAGTTACGTACATGTCTACGGCCATCTCCAACGTGTAAATGGATAAGGCCATCGTCTTCAATAAGTCAACCCAGCTCGACTACGACAAACGAGTAATTCGACGACAGTTGAAGTTACGTACATGGCTACGGCCATCTCCATCGTATAAATGGCTAAGGCCATCGTCGTCAATAAGTCAACCCAGCTCGACTACGACAAACGAGTAATTCAACGACAATCGAAGTTACGTACATGGCTACGGCCATCTCTAACGTGTAAATGGCTAAGGCCATCATCATCAATAAGTCGACCCAGCTCGACTACGACAAACGAGTAATTCGACGTCGGTCGAAGTTACGTACATGGCTAAGGCCATCGACAATATTATGTCTAAGGACATCGTCGTCAATAAGTCGACCCAGCTCGACTATGACAAAAGAGTAATTCGACGACAGTCGAAGTTACGTACATGGCCAAGGCCATCGACAATATTACGGCTAAGGCCATCGTCGCCAACAGTCGCCAACCCTGTTCGACTATGGCACAAGGCACGTAAATAACAGATGAAGCGATGCCATTATTAGCTAAAGCCACCACTATTTAGCATCGAAGTCGCCTCCTATCGGCGGATAACACAAACAACGTTCGAGAAGCACACTGAGAATCCTACAAGTAAGCGTGCATCCGCTCTGCGAAGACGAGATACCGAAAATAAAAGATACAAAAGCAAAATAATAACAGCAAAAGTATAACTTTCATTATCATCCAAAAATGCATGTACAAAAGGACCCATTTACACTTCCAAATACAACAAAACAAAATGTATACAAGTCCTAAGGGGCTTCGCCATTTTGCTCACCGTCCCCCGCCGGACCTCCATCTCATCCACTGCCGCCCCCGGGCTAATAAGTTGTAGACATCTAGGACCCGGACCCTAGATGGTTAACGTCTTCGGAATTATAGCCCGCCCGGTCTGGGGAGTCGGAACTATATCCGCAGGCTTCGCGGGCGATGTGAGCTATGCATCGTTGCTCCTGAACCTCCGCCTCAGTAGCTCGACCGCAGCTAAGAATTCCTCGAGAACGACTAGCTTGGCCTCAGCATACACCCACATCTCATGCGCCTCACGATAAGCATCCTCATTAGACCTTGACGCAGCAGTCTGCTTAAGGAATTCAATCTCAGCCACCTTGGTATCAAGCTCGACAGTCAAGGCAACGACCTTGGCTCGCAAATCAGCCGCTTCCGCCGCTACCCCACGGCCGACCTCCAGTTCCTCTTCCTTTGACTGGAGAAGAGTCTCCAGCTCAATGTTCTGAGCCAAAGCGGCCATCAGCTGCTCATCAACTTGCTCCAGCTCAACCACCCTCCGCTTCAGCTGGGCCTCCGACTGCTCCAAGCCTTCACGGAAAACCTGAAATTCTGGGTCCTGCTTGAGTAGGTCCGCCAGTGCCTGATGCTTGGCACGGCACCACTGATATTTCTTTACCACCTTATTAAAAGTGGCTGCCTTCCTTTGCGCTTCCCGCCTCCTCTCTACCTCCAAGATGAGAGTCTAAAAAGGAGGAAAAAGAGGAAAGGCAAGTCAATATGCATCAAAGTTAACTTTATGGCACACGAAGAAAATCGAAAACTACCTGCAAGTCCGTGCCAGCGACCCTCCGGGATAGTTCCCTGTCACTAACACCTTTTAGCACTTCACGCTCAGCGACCGCACATAATAGGGTCATATCCGTGGCGGCTTGCTCGCTGTGTTGCAACAGGTTATACCCTCTTGGGATCAGAATTCGGCGGTTGGATCTACCTACCGTCATCCCTACGCAGGACGGACCCCTCGTTAACATATCTGCACCTGCATGGGCAGCCTCAGGGTCTACCCTCTCGGCACCGTCGCCCCCTTCTCCAACAGCAGCCGACGAGCCACTCTCCGAAATGCGGACTGGGCTGGCGTCGGGAACTGCCCTCCTTTAGGGAGCTGACCTCCCAGAACGGATGGCATCGGCCATAAAAATTGGCCTTAACACGGGGCTCACTCGCCCTCTATGGCTATCCCCTTGCCAGTTATCAACCGGCATTTTTTCCTCTCCGGCGGCTCCTCACCCTCAGAAGTCTCCCCCACAAGTCGCGGGGATAGCATTGAAGGAGTCGCTTCGCTTGTGGACATCGCCACGGGCACAACCTCATGATGAGGAACCCCCGAAGCGCCATCACTGAGCGAGCCACAGGGTATGTCTCCACCCTTAGAGTCAGTCCCCGCCCTAGGCGAGGTAACGATGTTCTTCTTCTTCTTAGGGGCACTCTGACCTGCCAACATGAATAAGTCAGGTAACAAAACCTAAGGGAACCTCCAAACCTTAGCCAAAGAATTACCTGACGGGCTGTATCATTCACGAAATACAGCCCAGGTACGGCATTCTTCCGCATAAGGAATCATTCTTTCCACCCACGATTTAATATTTTCAATGAACTGGGGTGGAGAAGCCCTCGCTACAAAAAAAAAGCAAAGAAATCACAGTGGCCGTATGGTCAAGGTCGCAAGCAGTCATGAATTCTAAAAATAATGGTACTTACATTCTGGATTCCATCTTTCCGGGAACCCTTCGGGATTCGACACCTGGTGCTCCGTCCTGATGTAAAAGTATTTACGCCAAAAGCGGCGGTTGGTCTTGTCGTCGGCTTTAACAACCAAGCCCCTCGTGCCATGACTTTTCAACTGCAGCATGGTACCCCTCAGGTAACCAGGGCTGAACAACTGTAAGAGGTGGTGAACCGAGATGCTGTACTCAACCCTAGCCGCATATGTGGTTATAATCCGGCACACCTTCAGGTTGTAAGGATTGAGTTGAGCCGGACACACGTTAAAAAAACGGCAAAGCTCCTCCGTTAGGGGGTAGATTGGAAGACTATAATCGATTAAGAACGGGTACTCATAGAATGTGCAGTACCCAGGCCGGTGCACATTGGCATAGTCCGTCCCAGCCGGAACCATTTCCACGTGGTCCGGAATGTGGTGCATCTCTCAAAGATCACCTAAGTGGGATTGTAATAAATCACTGTGCTCCCAGGGAAGGGTGGGCTTTTAGTTGGAAAATCCCTGCAAATATGCATCTCCTTCGGGAGGACGTTGTCTACACTAAGAGGAACAAGGGCCTTCCCTGCCTTTTCCTCTTCGCCACCGGAAGAGGGTGGAACCCTAGATGGGGCATTATCTTTGGTCTTTTTACTACTCTGGCCACGTTTTGTCATGTTATCCTATGTAAGAAACGAAGCACTAACGACAGAAAGTGTGGTTGCAAAGAAGTGGGAGAGTCTCGCACGAAATAGCGGTTGCTAGAAAGAAAGGTTAAAAAGGAATCTAGAAAAGGTTTTCCAAATGTTCGAAAGATGAAATGGATTGAACCTTCCCTCTATTTATAGGGTTAGGATACACAGAAATCGAAGAGGCATGATTCAAAATAGGCGCGGGAAACCAGAATATCACATCATCCTCTGAACCGCCTCGGGAGTAAGTATAATTATGACGCATGCGGGCGATGATGTCATTTCGAAAAGGGAACCACGCGTCAGCAGCTCGGAGATGCCATACATTTCACCTCATTCACGTCACCGCCTCCATAGTGAGGTCAAATTTTCTAAAGATGAGGTTTGCATTTCCGCCCACTAAAGACGTCTACCGGATACGCCTCCAACGAGCGGAGGGACTAACTGTATGGGGTCAAATTTGGCCCTCAATGTCTCTACGCTGAAGGGTACACCCAGTGAGCATCCGCCCACTGAAGTAAGAGCAACTTGGGCGTGAGGACAAAGGCTACGCCAGCTAAAACTCAGCGTCCTCGCTAGGGGACGTCGACTATTTGTACTTTTATGATTATTTCGAAGAAGGCCTCCTGCTATATAAAGGAGACCTTCCCATTGTAAAGGGGCATCAGTATTATTATCAAAGAATACAACTCTCTCATTTTCTCCTATTTCTCTCTCTATCTCTACATCTAACAAGCACTCATTCTCAAGTTCTTATTATTAGATCTACTACAATATTTTCATCTTTTTGTCCCTAGGTTATATTATATTTGATTATGATTTACCCCTATTTATTTTTGATTATTTTTAAGCTTATAAAGTATATTGATAACTTTTGAGTCAAACAACTAGCATGATGTCAACTCCACGTACGTAATGGCTTTCATGAAAATTCAAGTTTTATGGAAATGAAAAGCTTACTCGTACTTGTGTTTACTAATTAAAATTTTCTACTAGTTATAAATTAAAGTAAAAACATAACATATAGTATAAATATTTATTGATTTAATGCGAACAACAAATACGAATAAATTCTGTTTTACTATACATAGTGGACTCTGATATGATCAATTAATTAATGGGGTTATGTGTGCCATTGACTCCGCTCTATGTTATATTGACGGTCATCAGATAAAGTGAAATTGCTTTACATGAGTTTTGAGTACTCTTTAACACACAGTCCATAGTATGATAGATCAAAGAGGATAGTGAACTGTCAATTTTACTTTTTCTTGTTGTTCTTGTGCGACTGAGTGGTTCGCTCGGGCCAGTACGGCATCGGGTGCCAATAACGTCTCCCCAGGTTTATAGCGTGACAAAATGGTATCAGAGTAGGTCGTGTCCTAGAGAGTCTACAAAGTCGTGCCTAGTAGAGTCTTACTTATGGGTGTGTTGTGCGCCATATTTATAATTGAGAGGCTATAAGGCATTTAGGAAACGTTACCCTGCTTTTGTTTTCAGATCGTGTCATAGAGCTAAGTTATAAGAAGTCAGTATAAATCTTCCACCAGATTTTTTATGTACCGGAGGTGCAAGTATCACAGTAGAGCTTTAAGGCATGAGTGTAATTTCCACCTATGTAGAATGGAGGCTATGAAAGTGACAGAAAATACGACGTAGGATTGAAAGGTAAATAAGGTAAGGGTGGAGAAGATACGAGATACTCAAGTACAAAAGGTTGTGAATAATCCAGATTTCAGACAAAGGTTGGATTTTAGTTTAGTTTGCAGAGGAGACCCTAGCGAAAGTTTTGTAAATCTCTAAGAGTTAACATTCGAGGATGAATGTCTCTAAAGGGGGGAAGGATACTTTTCTATATTGGATTTGACATAAAATAGTTGATATAAGTTCAAGGACAAGACTCTTTTTGAGGTTATAAGTATTTATGATATTTCAAACAAGTGAAAAGCAATTGTTATGAAGGTCAGAGAGTAAATGAATCAAAGAAACTAAGTATCACTGAAGTTTGACATTTTGAGATCAAATACGGTTCAAGCTATAATACCTTATATTTATGGATTAGTTCAATGATCATGATAGTAAGGTATATAAAATTTATTAGTACTTAAGTAAATTGAGACCTAGAAATTATTGTGTGAATAATTGGTTATATATTGGTATAAAGTCATGGAATATGGATTAGTGATAAGTGGATAAGTGTCACTTGTATGAATCCATGTGGAATCATGAGTATATGAGGACTCATGACTGATTAACTTTATAAGGATTGAGGTGGAATCGAGTAGGGAATTCAACATTGACTAGGCAAGTCTTAGAGCTAGGTGGCAAGATTAAGGAGTTTTGGTGGCTTAGTCATCAAATTATTAGGGTAAAAATTAAAGTGTTTGAATAGGCTTGACAAGCCTCCCAACGTGGCAGCCAAGGAAATCCCAATAAATGACTCTTAAGTCATAGATCAAGATGGTATATTTAGGAAATTTGTGGATAAGTTAGGTGGGAACATCACCCCACACGTGGAAACAAGTGAAAATGACTCAAATATCTACATGGTGTCTCGTTGATTTATGAGATTAGGTGGGATTTTAGAGGAATTTGTGGGCTTCCATATGGCATTAAGTTAGGCCAAGGGTGACACCAATGTGCACATGAGTCATAGCACTTGATGTGCTTTGCTTACACGTGAAAAGCAAGCATTAAGCCTTCATGATTATACTTCTTTTGCAATTCAAGATGTACAAAGAAGGTTAAGATTTTTCCTTCTATTATTAGAGAGTCTCTTACTTTAGAAACATAGCAAAAACATACATCCATGATACTTCATATGTCCAGCAACATGAAATATGCCATGATCATAAGAAGTGCTTAATTCTTGTTCAAAGATTTCGAAGGAGCAAAAGTTGTTCTTGGCAAGCTCAAGTAAAAGTGTTTGATAAATTCGTCAAGTAAGGTATGCTAAGGTTAACCATTCCTTCTTTTTGGCATGATCCAAGTAACGATACGTTAACGCAATGCTATTCCATAAGTGATTCTACTCTTAGCAGTTAAGGATGTCTGCGCTATTCATTCATGTGAAGTGATGTCTCAGTATGTTCCTAAGTCTCTATTGAGGTATTTAATGCATATTTATTTACCACTATGCTACGGCTGGTTGGGCAGTCATACATATTTATTTACCACCGTGCTACAGACGGTTAGGTAGACATGAATCTTTATTTATTACCGTGCTACAAACGGTTGGACAGACATGCATCTTCATTTACCACCGTGCTACGATCGGTTGGGCGGTCATGCATTTATCATCGAGCTATGGACGATTGGGCAATTATGTATTATTATTTACCACCTGTTGAGCAATGATATATTTACCACTGTGCGACGATCGGTCGGGCAATTACCACTGATTAGTTGGGCAGTCATGCATTATATAATATGGATTATAGTCTCAAAGAGAAGCATTATATATATAAGTATAATAAATATGCATATACGGCGGCACTTGTGAAATTTAGGTTGATTCTTATATGTCTTTAATTAATGTTGACTTATTGTTATGTTTCAGTTCCGTCTTACATACTCGGTATAATATTCGTACTAGCGTCCTTTTGTTGAGGATGCTGCATTCATGACTGCATGTATAGGTAATCAGTTTGACGAGCCCTCATAGTAGACGAGGTTAGCATTCAGCAAAGGATTGGTAAGACTCCACCTCATTCGAAGTGGGTCCGAGTCTATACGTCATTATGTTAGAGGTTTGCTACAAACTTATTGGTCGGCTGGTACCCTATCCTATTTAATGTCAAATAATCTTAGAGGCTTCGTAGACAGATGTTCATTTTGTATAGTATGTCATACGCCTTGAAGGCCCATATGTATTCATATTTTAAGAATGATGGTTCATTGATACAATGATAGCCCACTTATAGTTATACATTACAAGTTGTGGTCATGTTGGCCCAGGATAGTTATAAAAAAAAGAGTTACAGAGTGATTCGCTTGGGCCAGTACATCACTGGGTGCCAGCCACGCGTCTCCAGGTTTGGGGCGTGACAAAGTGGTATTATAGCAGGTCGTGTCCTAGGGAGTCTACAAATTCGTACCTAGTAGAGTCTCACTTATGGGGGTGTTGCGCGCCGCATTTATAATTGAGAGGCTATATGGCATTTAGGAAATGTTACCCTTCTTTTGTTTTCATATTGTTCCATAGAGCTAAGTCATAAGAAGTCAGTATAAAGCTTCCATAATTTTTTTATATACAAAAGGTGCAAGTACCACAGTAGAGCTTTAAGGCATGGATGTAATTTCCACCTATGTAGAAAGAAGGTTATGAAAACGACAGAAGATATGACGTGAGATTGAAAGGTAAGTAAGATAAAGGAGAATAAGATACGAGATACTCAAGTACAAAAGGTTGTGAATAGTCCAGACTTCAGAAAAAGGTTGGGTTTTAGTTTAGTTTGCATAGGAGACCGTAGCAAAATTTTGTAAATCTTTAAGAGTTAACATTCGAGGATGAATATTCATAAAAGGGGGAAGGATGTTACATCACATACTTTATTACATTAGATTTGTCATAAGATAGTTGATATAAGTTCAAGGACAAGACTATTTTTGAGGTTATAAGTATTTATGATATTTCAAACAAGTGATAAGCAAGTGTTATGAAGGCCAGAGAGTAAACTAATCAAATAAATTAAGTATCGCCAAAGTTTCACATTTTGAGATGAAATGCGATCATAGCTATAATACCCTTTATTTATGGACTAGTGTTATGATCATGGTGGTAAGATATATGAAATATATTAGTATTTAAGTGAACCGAGGCCTAGAAATTATTGTGTGAATAATTGTTTAAATATTGGGATAAAGTCATGGAATATGGAATTAGTGATAAGTGGATAAATGTCACTTGTATGAATCCACGTGGAATCATGAGGATAAGGGGGGACTCATAACTAATCAACTTTATAAGGATTGAGGTGGTATAAAGTAGGTAATTTAATATTGACTAGGCAAGTCTTGGAGCTAGGTGGCAAGATTAGGGAATTTTAGTGGCTTAGTCATCAAATTATTGGGGTGAATAAGTAATTAAAATATTTGGATAGACTTGATAAGCCTCCCAAAGTGGCAGCCAAGGAAAGCCCAATAAATGACTCTTAAGTCATAGAGCAAGATGGCACATTTAGGAAATTGGTGGATAAGTTAGATGGGAATATCCCCCCCCCCCCCCACGTGGTAACAAGTGAAAATAATTCAAATATCTATATGGTGACTCTTTGGTTTATGATATTAGGTGGAATTTTAGGGAAATTTGTGGGCTGCCACATGAAATTAAGTTAGGCCAAGGGTGGTACTAATGTGCACATGAGTCATAGCACTTGATGTACTCTGCTTACACGTGAAAAGCAAGCCTTAAGCCTTCATGATTATACTTCTTTTGTAATTTAAAATGTACAAAGAAGGTTGAAAACTTTCCTTCTATTATTAGGGAGTCACTTACTTTAGAAACATATAAAAAAACATACATCCATGATACTCTATATGTCCAGCAATATGAAATATGGCATGATCATAAGAAGTGCTTAGTTCTTGTTCAAAGATTTAGAAGGAGCAAAAGTTGTTCTTGGCAAGATCAAGTAGAAGTGTTTGATAAATTCGCCAAGTGAGGTATGTTAAGGTTAATCTTTTCTTCTTTTGGCATGATCCAAGTAATAATACGTAAACGCAATGCTATTCCATAAGTGATTCTACTCTTAGCAGTTAAGGATGTCTATGTTATTCATTCTTGTGAAGTGATGTCTCAGTGTGTTCCTAAGTCACTATTGAAGTATTTGATAAAGATGTTAATTTTTATAATATAGTGATACATACATCTTCATGCATTTACCACTATGCTACGGCCGGTTGAGCAGTCGTGCATATTCATTTACCACCGTGCTACAGCCAGTTAGGCAGTCATGCACATTTATTTACCATTATGCTATGGCCGGTTGGGCAGACATGCATCTTCATTTACCACTGTGCTACGGACGGTTGGGTAGACATGCATCTTCATTTACCACCGTGCTATGGACGGTTAGGCAGACATGCACCTTTATTTACCACTGTGCTACAGCCAGTTAGGCAGTCATGCATTTATTATTAAGCTACAGCTGGTCGGGCAGTTACCATCGATTAGACAGTTATGTATCATTATTTACCACCGGATGGATAGTCATACATTTACCACCGTGCGATGGCCTATCGGGCAGTTATAACTGATCAACTGTGCGATCATGCATCATATGATATGGATAATAGTCTCAAAGAGAAGCATTACATATATAAGTATAATAAGTATGCATATACAATGGCACTTCAGAGATTCATGTTGATTCTTATATGTATTTAATTAATTATGACTTATTGTTATGTTTCAATTTTGTCTTACATACTCGGTATATTATATGTACTGACGTCCTTTTGTTGGGGCACTGCATTCATACTTGCAGGTATAGGTAATTAGTTTGACGATCTCTCATAGTAGAAGAGGTTTGCATTAAGCGAAAGATCAGTAAGACTCCACATAATTTGGAGTGCAGCCGAGTCTATAAGTCATTGTGTTAGAGTTTTTCTACAGAATGGGTAGGTCGGTACCTTGTCCCATTTGATGTCAAATAACCTTAGAGGATTTGTAGACAGAGATTCATTTTGTATAGTATGTCAAAGTCCTTGACGGCCCATAATATTCATGTTTAAGAATAATGGTTCATTGATACAACGCTTGACCACTTACAGTTATACATTACAAGTTGTGATCATGTTGGCCCATGATAACTACAAACAAAAGAGTTACAGAGTGGTTCACTCGAGCCGGTACCGCACTGAGTGCCAGCCACGTCTCCCCGGGTTTAGGGCATGACAGAAACATTGCACCCCTGCTGGCCTTGATAGAGTTCCGACTGTAGACCCAATCGACGTCAGTTCACATGTAGCCATCAATGGAATGTGGGCTTCGATCCTGAAAGCAGCGGTCGTAGGGGTACCCAATCAGCTACTCAGAATTCTCATGGCTGGATTAGCCTACGGGTAATCTTCGAAATGTTGTAGGCCCAGTAGGCAGCAATAAATCAACTCCAAAATCAAAACCAGACGCCGAGCAGGGTCGAACACGAGTTGTCCCAAGATGTTGTGCAAAGGGTCGAATCGACTTTGAGAAAAGCACATGAAAAGGAATCAGACACAAATCCCTCTATCCTAAAAAAACTTGAAGAGTTGACGAATAGAATCGAGACAGGATTAAAGAAGATCGAGGAAAATGATAAGAAGGTGGAAACCTATAACTCCAGGGCCGACCATATCTCGGGGGAACCACCAATATTGAAAGGTCCACATTTTAAGAAGTGTGTGCAAAAACCTTTCCCCTCAAGTGCAGCTTCGAAGCCGATCCCCAAGAAGTTTAATATGCATGAGATTCCTAAATATAATGGGACGACCGATCCAAACGAACATGTCACCTCCTACACGTGTTCTCTCAAAGGAAATAACTTGGAAGATGAAGAGATCGAATCCTGATCGGTGCGGTCTCAACCCTTGGGAAGAGTGGGCGCTAACAACTTTTACCCGATAGTGGTTTCGGGGTCAATTTCCTCAGGGAGCTAGTTATGGGAGTCGAGTATTTATGAAGTCTAGGAAGGTGTTTTTGGCTCCTAATTTTGCTTCTATCATTATTGGTTTTTCTTTTGTTTATCAACTATAATTGTAAACTAAATTATGCTAAGTAATGATGCTATTTGTATGCAATAATAGAAAAGCACTAGGGTCGTAGCACTTGCCTAGGTGACTAATTAACGGGTATAGAATTCTAATGCAAGGATGATAATTGAGG
>MU719334.1:105092-115212 GCA_026770625.1 Nicotiana glauca | reverse complement strand
ATTCTCATGGGTCCATCCCAAATTCTTGTTGGGTTAATTGTGAGGTCATAGACTCTCTTTCTCAAGAAGAGTCAAGATCCACTAAGTTAGACTTAGTGTTTGCAACCACCAAATCCAAGTGAAAACATACAATCAACCCAAATACCAAACACCCAACATCATCCAAGCATTAAGCAAAAACACCCATTAATTACCCACACTAGGGTTGAGCCACAACCCTAGCTAATGGGTTTAGCTAGACATGGAAGAAGTAGAAATAGAAGAAATACTAGAAGAAATTAACATAATCATTAACTACAAGATTAATCTACTTGAATCCACGTTAATTGCAAGAGAAAATTGCCTAAAGTAGGCTAATACAAAGTGTCTCATGCTCAGCTGCTCAGATAAAAACCAAAAATTGTACCTAAAAGAGTAAAATGTTCTATTTATACTACACAGGAAAAATCAGACAAAAATACCCCTGAGGGTCTGGCGCGGACCGCATAGAAATGTCATGCGGCCACGTAGGGTAACTGGTCTTCATATCTGTCTTCTGGACTTGAGGATGCTGACCGCGTAAAAATGTCATGCGGCCGCATAGGTTGAGTCATGCGGACCTCGTGGAAATGGTGCGCGGCCGCGCTGTAGAGATCGTCCCATTTTGACTCTCTGATCTTTTACCCACGCGGACTGCACTGATTTGGTGTGCGGCCGCGTGGAACTTTGCCTTGACTTTTTGAGCCTCTGATTAATCATCATTGCGGACCGCGTAGAAATGTCTGCGGTCTGCGTGGATCTTCTTCAGAGTTGCTGATTCTCTGAACTTTCCTGCGCGACCGCGTGACAAATCTGTGCAGACCGCGTATGTTGGGCTTTAACTTGATAGCTTTCTGAACCTTCCTGTACGGCCACACATCAGAACAATGCAGTCCGCACAGGTCAGTTGTTTCCCAACTTTCAGTTATCTTTTGGCGCTTGGCAGGTTTCACTCCTTTTTTAGCCGATTTGTGATATTCATCATCTAGTCGCTCAAACCTGCAATCAAGCGCAACTTGTAAGCAATTCAGGACTAATCAAGAGCAATTTATGCACAAAGCTCAGGTAAGAATGGGTATAAAACATGCACAATTCATAGTTATCAAATCCGTCTTGTTCAAAAAATTCGGGGAGACTTTATCGAACGATGCTATGATACGGTATCATAATTTACTGCCTAATTCTATTGGCTCGTTTGCTATACTTGCAGATTCCATTGTAAAGGCACACGCCGGGGCCATTAAGGTCGCAACAAGAAAGTCGGATCTTTTCAAGGTAAGGCAGAAGGACAACAATATACTCAGGGAATTCATATCTCAATTTCAAATGGAATGAATGGATTTGCCACCGGTCATCGAGGATTGGTCCGTTCAAGCTTTCACTCAAGGTCTCAACGTTCGAAGTTTAGTAGCTTTCCAGCAGTTGAAGAATAATTTGATCAAATACCCAGCTGTCACTTGGAACGATGTACACAGTTTGTATCAATCGAAGATCAGGGTCGAGGATGATCAACTAGGGGCTTCTTCTAGGTCCGTTGATCATAATAGGCCCGTGGATAGAATCAAGGGAGATTTCGACAGAGAACCGAGGTAAAAAAGAGATCGATATCAAATGTATAATGGGGACCATAGAAACAATTGGTCTGGGCGAAATTCTACACGAAATGAGAGAAGAAATGATCGAGATGAAAGTCCACGGGGACTTGATACTGAGGAATGTCACATTAAACATCCAAAATCCAAATGAAGGTACGACCGCATTTCAATACTTTCTATTTTTCGCTGAACACTTGCAGGTTATCGACAAGGAGCGACACAAAGCTTTGGATCTTAAAGCACGCATTATACCCTTTATCCCATGAACTATTTTTTCTCAATTGGGTTTTTCAGCAAGGTTTTAAATGAGGAAACAATGGATCGTGTTAACTCAGAATTGAAGGCCTACCATGAATCGGTGTCAAAGACAGCATTTAACCGTATCCGAGGTTCCCTACAATAAACCTCGAATACTGGGAGGGCATTGCCTTTGGATGTCAACTTTGTTGTGAGGAAATTACTTCATAATGATGGGGTCTCTATAGGTCCAAACGGTTGAACGAACCGTGCCCGCATAAGTTGTTCGAGCTCTGGCTCAAAACATGTACACATGACTAATCATTTTTCTCAAGAATAAAGAACAGCATTTCCTTGCAATTATCTTATGTCTTAGAAAAAGTTTTTCTACTTTGCAATTCCATGCTTTCAATATATTATAGGAAAGAGCTTAAGGGCTATCTTAACCCGAGTTTGAGAAAATTCTCACATGGAGACTGTCTATCGAGCCTAAGGGCCACCTTATCTTGAGTTCGAGCAAGTCCTCACTCAACTATAAAGCCTAAGGGCTATTTTTACTTTGATTTCGAGAAATCATTCTCACTCAACTATAAAGCCCAAGGGCTATCTTAACCCCAGTTCGAGCAAATTCTCACACAGGGACTATCTATCGAGCCCAAGGGCCACCTTATCTCGAGTTCGAGAAAGCCCTCACTTGACTATAAAGCCTAAGGGCTACTTTTATTTCGAATTCGAGAAAATCCTCACTCGACTATAAAGCCTAAGGGCTTCTTTTACTTCGAGTTTGATCAAATCATCACTCGACTATAAAGCATATAGGATACTTTTACTTCGAGTTTGAGTAAGTCCTCACCTGACTACAAAGCCCAAAGGTTACCTTAACCTGAGTTCAAGAAAATTCTCACTTGGGAACTATCTGTCGACCCCAAGGGATGACTTATTTCAAGTTAGAGCAAGTCCCCACTTGATTATAAAGCCTTAGGGCTACTTTTACTTTGAGTTCGAGCAAGTCCTCACTCGATCATAAAAGCCTAAGAGCTACCTTCACTTCGAGTTTGAGCAAGTCCTCACTCGACTACAAAGCCCAAGGGCTAGCTTAACCCGAGTTCGAGCAAATTCTCACTCGGGGACTACCTATCAAGTCCAAGGGATACCTTATATCGAGTTCGAGAAAGTCCTCACTCGACCATAACGCCTTAGGTCTACCTCCACTTCGAGTTCGAGCAAGTCCTCACTCGACTATAAAGCCCAAGGGCCAGCTTAACCTGAGTTCGAGCAAATTCTCGCCCGTGGACTACCTATCAAGCCCAAGGGCTACCTTATCTCGAGTTCAAACAAGTCCTCACTCGACCATAAAGCCTAAGGGCTACCTTCACTTCAAGTTTGAGCAGATCCTCACTCGATCGTTAAGCCTAAGAGCTACTCAAACTCAAGTTCAAATGGTCATTCGGGGTCCATCGATCAGAAATGATTGAGGGAACTAATTATTTTCGGTCCTTACTATCTCAAATTTTGGACCTTCTAAAATAACTTCATAATTCTATGCTAAGGAATTTTGACCCGTACAAAAAGATAACAGATTCAGAAGCAATGGAAGGGAAAAAGTAAGTATTCATCAAAATCATTTTACAAGGGAAACACGACTCGATATAAGTTCTTTACAAAAAGCCAAAGCGGCTCGACAGAAATAAAAAAACAAATTGAAAGCATAAGTGGTCTGGTCATCTCCGAGAGTGGCGTCTCCGCCCTCAGGGTCTTCTGCACTTTCAGATTTGCTCAAGCTTTTGGATTCATCGTCATCATCGAGACAAGCTAATTTCTCAGCCTTAGCTTCAAGCTTCTTAGCACCCTCGATCTCGATCAAAAGATTAAAGCCCCGAGCATGGATTTCTTCAAGGGTCTCCCTCCAAGACTGACACTTGAATCGCTTGAAAATCCGCTTTGCTCGAATATGAGTGGCCTCGGCAACCTCTTTTGCCCAAACCTGAGCAACTTTGGTGTCAGCCCAATAGATAGCCACCACTGCATCAGCATTGGCCTTGGTTTTTTTTACCTCTGATTTGGCCACTTCGAGCTCTGTGACCAGCTTCTCCCGGTCAGAAATTATAGAACCCAACTGAGACTGGAGCCCCTTTATTTTCTTGGCTTGCGCCAAGGTTTTTTCCTTTATATTTTGGAATTGAACATCAGTTGAGGTCATATAGGCCCGGGTAGTCTCCTTTTATGAGGCTAAGCGATCCATGTTCTTTTTCCACACTTTGACCTCAGTCTCTACCTCTTCACGGAGCTGCCCGATTATGTCAATCTTTTGGTGGACCTGCGAGTTCAGATCATTAGTTACAGTACCCGATTCATCTTCAGTAACTTCAAAGATTCTATTTACCTGCTCGACCAGATCGACATTCTTTTTGGGCCACCTCTAAATTAGCTCGAAGGATCTTAACCTCCATTTATCTTTTCTCACTAAGAAGTTTGAAGGCATCCTTCTTCCTGGTGAGCCCCCGGATCTCGGCCTCATACCGGTTCAACTACCCTCAGAATCAGAGGAAAGCCTCATGATGAAGCACCGAATCTTGCAAACATAGAAGGAAAGTTATACATAGGGAGAAAAATCTAAGTACGAAAATTGATAGGAAAATCAGGGATTACTCGGTTTAGCACCTATTGGGCTTTTTTGAAAAGACAAAGCACTCCCACCTCATCCATCTAGGCTCGGTCTTCTTCTGTGACCAAACACCGGATGTAGCTGGCCACCCTTAAGGGGGAAGCAAGAACTCGATCATCCTCTGGGACTGTGATAACGATTGTTCGCTTGCACCTGGGATCGACACTAGGGGCCAAAAATTGATTGGTCGGTTTAAAACTCGAGGAAGCTTAGCCCGAGATTTTCTACGGGACCTTCAAGTCACTCAGACCGGTGATATCTTCTACCCCAACAAAATAACCTCAAAAAGATTTTCCTCTCCGCTGGCTCCTTCCCCGTGACAAGTCTCTGCGGCTTCGCGTATCATCGAATTGAAAAATCAAGGAAACAAGGGGGAATCCCCAATCTCTATTGCCCCAAGTGGGTCCTTTGAGGCACTACCTCCATCTTGGGGAGCCTCAAGCTCGATTGTTGCACCAACTTCCACCGCTTCTTCAACGGTCTCTTTGCCCTGAGGTAAAGCATCTTCGGTTCCTCTTAGATCAGATACTTGGGCCGAAGTCTCTTCCTCGACCTCATCAACCCTAGGCGGAGCAGTATAAACTCCCACCAGTTTCGAAGTTCTCTGAACCTCGGTGCTAGCTCGTGCATGAGCCACCAATCCAGAATCATCTTCATTCTCTTCTTCTTCATCCTCTTCGGGCTCATCCACTAGCCAACGGGCTGAGTCCATTGTTAGAGGGATGACATTTCCTTTGCGGGTTCGCCTCTTTTTTGGGCTTCTGCTCATCCAACTTCATAGAGCTCAAAGCTCTTTTCCTCTTTTTCTCCAACTTCGAAGCAGTGGGTTGGACTTCTTCATCACCCGACGGGGGCCTCATCATTACATCCTTCCCGAGATCTACAAACAAAAATAAATGAATAAGCCCGGGAAAATATTGGAACAGTGGTCAAATCACCAAGTTGGAAAGAAAAGCTTACCATGAGTACTAGCCTGCCATCGACCTTTCCCAAAATCGCGTCATGCGCACTCAGCATGTATCGACTTCGATATTAGGCTCCTGACCCAGTCCTCGAGTTGAGGAACCGCGCCTGACATCTAGGCAACGGTTGCAACAAGTAAAATACAGATAAGGGAAGATGAAAAGATGAATACATTAAACAGGAGTTAAAGAAGGAATTATACTTACGTTTTATATTCCATTTCTCAGGAAATGGCATATTCTAGGCCAGAATCAAGTCTGAGGTCTTCACTCGAACAAATCGGCCCATCCAGACACAGTATTTGTCCTCATCTATGCTCGAGAAAGGTGCCCTAGTTGCTCAATATTGAAGCTTTATTAGCCCCTTCGATAGAGTCAAGGCTGTATAGGCATATGAGATGGTCGAGGGTGAAGGGAAGCACATCGACTTTACTTGAGAAGAAACGAAGTAATATCACTATCCTCAAGAAACAGGGATGAATCTGGCCTAGGGTAACCTCGTATTTCTTGCAAAAAACTATAATGATCGGATCCAAGGGACCTAATGTGAAGGGGTAAGTGTAAACACTTAAGAACCCTTCCATATGGGTGGTGATTGCTTCTTCTGGAGCAGGCACCACCACGTGTTTTTTACCCCAGTTGCAATCTTTTTTAACTCGGAAGAGGAGTTTCTCGATTATCGAACATATATACCTCAATACCAGTTCGCAGCGGCCTGGCACTGAGAAAGTCTTTTCAACCTTGAAATCAGAATCAAGGATACACCCCCGGGGAAAAAACTCTTCAGGGCGTGGCTTCGACCGTGACGATGAAGCACTCTCTTTTTGTGGAACGGTCTGTGAAATCTTATCCATTTCTATTTCTATGAGTAAAAAGAATGAGACTGTAGAGGAGCTCTTGGTATTTTGTGATGAAGCGAGTAAAGAAATTCAGGGATCTCAGAATACAAAGCTATGTAGAATGCAAAGAACTGTGAAGATTAGAATGAAAGAGATTGAAAGTAAAGTTTAATCAAAAGAAGGAAGATACATTTATAGGTTGAAGACGACAATTCAGAACCGGTAGTGGCCGGCAACAACTAACATGCATTTAATGCCTCAACATCCAAATCGACGGGACGTTTCAGTACCCACTTGTCACTGACTTCATGGTCGGGCTCATCGCTTACGTCATGGTAAACCAAGGGAAAGCTCGAAGACTCAATTCGTTTCTTGTCATGACACTCTGAAAAACGAGAGGACTATCTGTATACGGTCAAAATCAGGCTTGCCTAATTTTGTATGGTTAATCAGAATCGGGGTCGCAGACCAAGGCTCGGCCCCGAGTTGTATCGAACCATGGCATGGAGGTGGATTGTTAAGTTCATGAATCAATGACCGATCAAGATCGAGACCAGCCATGATCAATACTGAAGCGGAATGGAGATCGAGCGAGAACGAAAGAAGCCTGCTAAGTCGAATAACAGAAAGTCGAGATATCCGTGACCGGGCAAGGATCGTGGCAGAAATCTCGGCACATATCAAGTCAAGACCGATTATTTAGTCAATCATGGTATTTCTTTATGTATTTAGAATTGTATCATAAGTAAAATTCCTCTACTGTATAAAGGGGGTTCTAACCATTTTGTAGGGATCATATTCATGCATAACAAAGCAATACATTACATTTTCTCTCTTAAACTCTGTTGTTCGAGGGCGATCTAGCTCGAAGGTCATAACTGCTCATTATATTGGTTTGCTTTATTTTACAGTTAGTTTCTGACATTAATTTTCATATTTCTCAGTTTGTGCCAAGTAGAATCACATATCCTTAAACCCACTTATAAATTTAATTGTTATCCATTTTTTTCCGGTACATACCCTTTAGTTTGAAAGGACTGAAATTAAAAACCTTTGTTCCATTGAGTACCCGATTTAACAGGGAGAAATTCAAAAATAGCCAGATTTACCGCTGGTCGTTGAAAAATAGCCAAGTTTCAAAAGTCATCGAAATTTAGCCACTTTAAATGTGAGCGAAAACACTGTTCAAAATCCGAAAAAATACGCCCGCAAATTTTACGGGAGTTCCAGCATAAGTATGCTTGAACTCCCGTAAATTTTACGGGAGTCCCAGGATAACTATGCTGGAACTCCCGTAAATTTTACGGGAGTTCAAGCATAATTATGCTGGAACTCCCGCAAATTTTACGGGAGTTCCAGCAAGTATAATTGTCCAGTATAATATACTGGAGTTTGGAGCACTGGTGCTCCAGTCTCCCGCAAATTTTACAGGAGTTAGCAAAGTATACCGGTCCAGCATAATATGCTGGAGTTCGTATACAAATGCACCAGAACTTCCGTATATTATACTGGACCGGTCCCTGTTGCAACAAAATAGTGGCTATTTTTCATTGATTTGGTAAAAGCTGGCTATTTTTTATTGAACAGTGTGAAAACTAGCTATACCATGATATTTTGTCGAGTTAACAATATATAGGCTACGTACAAGCCCGTTAATTTGTCACTTTCGAATCCGAAAACATTAAATATTTGACAAATTCATAGGTGGCATCCTGAGGAAACAATTAATTAATAAAAGGAAAATATGTTAGTATTAGTAACATCAATCTATCACGAATGTTTTTTTTTTTTTTTTGTATTTTCTGCTGATTATTAATAACGATTGTCTTTTGAAATAAGACTTTGCTCAATCTGAATATTAATCAATTAGAAAGGGAAAGATTCCTGGCATATATACACGACAAGTTCTGCATATAATTTTTAAAACTTTATTTTCTTATCAATAGATCACAACTTTTTTTTTTTGCAACACCCGAAAAACTCGCAGTTCCTACAACCTCCGCCCTTCGGGTAAGCATTCTGTGCGCACTAAATAAACCCTGTGCAAATTCGGGGTTTCAAACCTTCAGGATATCATTTACTATCATTACTAACCTCAAGCCGGCCAAAATCCTAGCTCGTTGTGCCCTTGCCTCTCAAATCGGACTCTTCACGCGTCGAATCTGATCAAAACCACAACGAATACGTCACAATAGGCTAAGGGAACATAACCCAATCGAAAAGAATCGAAAAACATCAAAAATCACGAAATTTGCAAAACTCGAGCCCCGGGCCCACTTCTCAAATTCCAGAAAATTTAACACCAACGGATTCCTTATCTCGCCACGAGTCTATACATACCAAGAGCTCCCAAATCCGACCACAAATGACCCATCAAATCCCATTTTAAAATACCAAAATCCAAGCCTTACCTTTTTCCCTTTTTGATGAATTTCCATAAATTTCTAGGTTAATTCTTCAATTAAATCATGTATTTAGGTCATAGAACTCACCTCCAATCACATCCAGTTGAAATCCCCTTCAATTTCCGTCCAAAAGCTCTCAAGGTTGCTAAAAAATGGTGGAAAATACCTTAGCTCGCTGAATAAAATGAACCTTTAAATCCCTTTCTGTCCCGCCCTTTACGCATCTGCGATCAATATACCGCATATGCGGTTACCGCTTATGCAGAATTCCCTCCGCTTCTGCGGATCTTCACTATTGCCCAGGATCGCTTCTGCGGACTCAGCTTCTGCGGTCAAGCATCCGTTCCTGCGGAACTCATCTTAAACGCGCGGACAGCTTATGCTGTCAATGTCCGCATCTGCGGACACCGCACCTACGAAAATAATCCGCTTATGCGTAAATACCCCAAATGGTCAAAATTCGTACCTGCGATCCCGTCTTCGCATCTGCAGGACCGCATCCGCGGTTCCTTTTCGCAGATGCGGAAATACCAGAAACCAGCAACTATCAACAATGCTACAAGTCCAAATTCATCCCGATGGCCATCCGAAATCACCCCGAGGCCCCCGGGACCTCAACCGAAAGTGCCAACCCAACCTAAAACATCATTCGAACTTGCTTCAACCATCAAAACACCACAAACAACACCAAAACCATCAAATTGCATCGGATTCAAGCCTAAATTCTTCTAAAACTTCCGAAACACGCATTTGATAAAAAACCCGACCAAAACACCTCCAATGACCTGAAATTTTGCACACACATCCCAAATCACCTAACGAAGGTACAACAACTCTCGAAATTTCATTCTGACCCTCAGATCAAAATCTCACCCCTCAACCGGAATTCGCCAAAATACTAACATCGTCAATTCAAGCCTAATTCTACACCGGACCCCCAAAATAAATTCCGATCACGCTCCTAAATCACAAATTATCCCCCGAAACTAACCGAATCACCGAAAATCACATCCGAGCCCTCTAACTCATAAGTCAACATCTGGTTGACTTTTCCAAAACAAACCTTCCTTAAAGAGACTAATAGCCTGTTTGGCCAAGCTTCTCCAGAGGCAAGAAGTGCTTTTTTTCCCAAAAGCACTTTTTTTTCCTAACTTGAGGTGTTTGGCCAAACTTATTTAGGAAAAAAAAAAGTGCTTTTGGGAAGAAGCAGAAGCAGTTTCAGAGAAGCAGAAAAAAGTAGCTTCTTTCCAGAAGCAGAAGCAGAAGCAGTTTTGATTTTTCTTCTTACCTAAAATACCCCTAACTAAATATTGTATATACCAAAATAACCCTTAAACCTAATACTTAGGATATTAATTTATAAATATTTCTTCTTATTTTTAGGAAAACTTTCTAATAT